>WPIO01000014.1:1637500-1915000 GCA_009760855.2 Cristatella mucedo | reverse complement strand
CAAGCCTTTGGCTGAGTCACTGATTGTGTAGCCGCCACTGCTGCTTTTGCTGCTGCTTCTGCTGCTACGAGGGTCTTGTTTCTGCTGCTGCTGCTGGGACTTCTCGACTTTCCATCATTGGTCCACGTTCATCCCTGGAAGCATCTACTCATCGTGCAGTGCACGTATACGCGAGCTCCTCAAATGGCCTGGCATTCAGTGCCGTGCAATCGGTTATTGCTCTATGCTTTTCGAGCTTTCGATTGAGGCAGCTGTCCCAGACCTGTCTCAACACTCTCCCGACTGGCTCTGTAGCTAGGCTCAAATGACAGCTGCTCAGCTTGCATATGGCTGGTAACCGTTTGCCCACTGGCTTCCTGCTGCCACTGCTGCTGCTGCTGGCTTAATGCTAACGGTGGCTCTGTTAGTCTCTTTGCTAAGCTGTAGTTGAGACCAATGCACAAATTTATGGGTGTGGAAGCTGGCTGTTCTACAGATGTTGACTTGTGATAGCCGTTTCTAGGTGCAGGCACTTATTCAACCCATTGATTTTTCTTGGAACGTGTGCGTGTGTGCTGATAAGGTATTCGGGTGATGCATTCTGAGAGAGACTGAGCACTGGCGAGGTAAGTGTGAGTGAGCTGAGCGGAGACTTTGTTCATGTGTGAGTGCGCCCATGTGTGAGCGTATGCCCACCAACGTTTGTGCGCGTTTATGTGAGTGGCAAGAAGGCCAGGCGGGTGTGCATGCACACTGAATCTGTCGTGTTTGCGTGCACGGCAAGCTTTTGGTGGGAGGCTTGGTGCTGTGCTGAAAATCAAGCCATTAGTTACCTCTAGTTAATAGGGCCCGACTAGTAATGTTCGACTCAGTCATGCACAGGTAAGCAAAGCGTACACCGAAAAAAGACAGGTCCACTGGGTGCTAGACAAAAGCTGTTTGCTGTTGCCCTTAGTCACGACGTACCAAGTTTCACTACACACGATCACTCAAAAGGACAAATTACGGGCACAGTAAAGGCAATGTGGCACGAATAGGTGTTCAGCTTCTATCTAACTATCGTAAAATCAGATGACGTGATGTCAGTCGAGAGTGAGTTCCAAGCTTTTTAAAGGTTAGCAATTGCTCGCAATCTGACGGGGATTGAAAGTGTGTATGGGATATTCGTAATCGGACCAGAGTCAGAAGAGCGGGAAGTGCTCCGTCTAGGTCTGAAGCAATGCAAATTCATATAACTAGGCCGGAGCAAGGGAATGGAAGAACCCAAAGGTGAGTGGCATAATCTTAAAGTCGATATGCGGCTTGATAGGAAGCTAGTTCAGATGGTTGAGTGTTGACGTAAAGTGGTAGTTAGGACGTTTAAAACATATAAGCCTAGCTAGCAAGCTGTGCACCAACTGTAAGAATGCTATTGTAGTAGTGAGTAGCGGACGACGAGTTGAAATGCCGCAAATGCATGGACCATGTCCTTGTCCAAGCAAGCCCGATTTTTTTTAAATTACTTAGGGGATGATTTGTATCTTAAAAGGCTGGCTTGACTATGTGCTCATCTAGGGATATCTTTTTGGAAGAGGACACTTAGATTGTGGGCAGAGGCTACAGAAGATACGCAAGTAGAGCCGTTTGGAGATTTGGCTTGTAAGTTGGTTTTGTCGTGATTTAATTCAAGTAGGTTTGCTGCCGTTCAAGTTTGAATGTCAGCAATACGTGCTGTTTGGGAGTTGACAGAGTTTGAGATGCTGGAGGACTGGGAACGGATCAAAGCGCAAGTGCAGCGTGTTAGCTGCATAATGCAAATGGAAACCTCGATTGTGCTTGGCGGTTACTTCGGTAAGAAGGGGAGTGCAAGCTGTTGAAAGAAGTGCATGTAAAATCATCCGTGTGGCACCCCATACGTCAGGAGTCTTGCTGGGTTATCATTGGCATCTATGCTTGGAATTATCCCGCTCGTGACCAGACCTAAACCATGGCAACACAGGGCTGTAATGCCTCGGCAAACTGACCCCCCCTGCTCTCAAACGATTCGGAGATCGTGGTGCTATATGCTGCCAAGAAATCGAGCAGAACTAGCAGAGAGACCCTACCCAAGTCAGCTTTCCCAAGCAGGTCGTTGTGCACTCGCAGAAGTGCAGACTCAATCTATCTTGCTGACAAAGAATACTATAAGTTTAGGCTGTAAGTGACACTATGAGTGTTAGTTCATGCGAGGTCATGAACACGATTGCAAGATCATACCCCCTTTGTGTTCCCTCAGCGTCATACTACAAAGGCTGGCCTATGGGCCTGTTGCTCCATGACCGTGCCTTGTTGATGCTGTGTGCCCATCCTGGCGTCTGCTGTTGCTGCACTCATAGCAATCGTCCGTGACCGAGGCTGGCGAATTGGTTTTGACACTTGCAGTTCACGGTTGTTCCGAAGTTTTAGGAGTTGGTAGCAGTTCTACCACATTCTGCAGCCGACTTTCCCTTGACCGTAGCAAGTGTAAAGTGCCTAGAAAGATATGATCCACACGATCGGCTAGATAAGCTGGTTTGCAATGAGGCATGCTGCTGTGAATGAAAGAATTAGTGATATAAATGGATCTATGCCGTCAAATGGACTGTTACCTCAGCGTGGGCATCCTGGTCTTTTTATCCTGAGGCAAGAGCTTCCAGCAAGGCTTTGGTATGACGTGTTGCGAATATTGGTTAGCCGTGATACCACACTAGGTAAGGCGGTTGCTTTTCACGACCTCGGTTCCAAGGTCGTGTGTTCGATTCCTGCGGTTGGCGATCATTTATTGCTGCTGCAAGCGGTGGCGATAGCCGTAAAGGCTCTTCTGTCGCTATACAAGAGAGTCTGTTTAATCAGCTAGTAGGCAGATTGGGCTTGACATCGCTTCCTAGCATCCACATAGTTTAAGCTAAGGGTGGCTTTGGCTAGTCGGCAGTGCTGTCGGCCACGTCGACCACTTGATCTTCAACCAGGTTTAACTTGTCTGAGAAGGGCGGTGTGGTGCGAAATTAGGGAGGCTGCCGTTTGCCGACAGCTCGCCGATAAAATGATGCTCTTATAAACCCTAGGTCTGAAGCTATTCGTCAAAGAACGAACAGCATCTTTTCTCAGTCTGTCTGTCTGCCTGTCGTCTCTGTCTCGTCTCTCTCTCTCTCTCTGTCTCTGCCTCTGTCTGTCACTCTGTCTCTCTCTGTCTCTGCCTGTCTCTGTCTCTCTCCCCCCCACTTACTCTCGAAGCTCACTTCCGGCAACGCCCACTGGCTTGCTCTTGCGCCTGCCTCCGAACTTACCTCCTAACTCGTCGCCGCTCTTTTTCAGCCGTCACCGGACCGAAGGAGGAGCCCGACCACTGCGGTGCCCAGCTGCGGCGGCATCGGCAGCTACGTGAGCTGCCCATCGTCGTTGCAGCCGCCTCCGCTCTCGGCCCGTCGTCGCCCGGCAATGGCAGCGGAAAGGCGGCGGGGGCAGCAGCGCGTTTGTCGCAGCCGATGCTCGACTCGCTTCGAGTCCTGTCTGAGAGCGCGGCCACGTCGGACGTCGACACGCCGTCGCCATCGCTGCTGCTCAAGGTGAGGCACACATCGGCCTCCGAGTGGGAGAGCAACCGAATGCACAGCTCGGACGTCAACTCGACCGACTCTAGCAGCGAGTGCTCGGTGGACGTTGAAAGCAGCGCCAAGTGGGGCGACCTTCCCGGCGGTGGCACGACCGAGGACGCCGTGTCGGTGGTCGGCGTCGGCTTGGCTGGCAGTGGCGGTGGCGGCACAGGAGGTGTCGCCAACGCCACGCGTCGACGCCGGCGCCGCCTGCTGCAGCCGCCCACGGCCGCGGCGGTCGGCGCTGCGACCGAGCTTCCGCCTTCGGCCGCCGCGGCCGTCGTGTACATACCGAGCGCCTATGACCGCATCAGCTGCATCGTCTGGGAGGAGGAGGCGTGCAAGAAGGCCGACCTGTCCGTCATAGACATTGGCGTCATCATCGAGGAGAAAGTCGAGCAGATCCGCCCCAGCTACGACTACGTTCTGCTCGCCGTCCTGTTCGTGCTGCTGTTCAGCGTCACGCCATTCATGTTCCGCCTTTACCACTCACCGGCGGCCGCGGCCGCCCTGGTGGCGGCCGCCGGTGACTGGACGGCCGTCACGCTGAAGGCCGCCGGCAACTGGACGGAGCGGTCACTGCGCCTCGGCGAGCTTGCCAGCGACCTGCTGCTGCAGCACTGCGACGGCGCGGGCGTCTGCTTCGCGCTAGCCAACGGGGCCCTGCAGCGTGTCTACCTGTCGTCACTCGTCATGTTCTTGCTCGCCGTCGCCGAGCGCACCTATTGGCAGCGGCTGCTCTACGCCAAGCACTTCAGCTACCTGACGTCGTCGCGCCGCTCGCGAAAGTATGACGTCCCGCACTTTCGGCTGAACAAGGTCAAGAACATCAAGACGTGGCTGTCACTGCGCTCGTTCCTAAAGCGCCGCGGGCCGCAGCGCTCCGTCGACGTGATCGTGTCGGCGACGTTCGTGCTGCTCGTCTGCCTGCTGGCACTCATGTGCGTGCAGCTGCTGCGCGACCACGAGGCCTTCCTCTCCGTGTTCGCCAACTGGGAGCTGACCGTGCTCTGCCTGATACTGAGCGTCTTCCTGCTGCGCTACTACGGCCTCGGCACCAAGATCAACAAGAAATACCGCAACCTGTCGATCCTCATCACTGAGGAGATCAACCTGTACCTGCAGATGGAGCAGAAGCCGCACAAGAAGGAAGACCTCATGGTGGCCAACGCCGTGCTCAAGCTTGCCGTCGATCTGATCAAGGAGGTCGAGAGTCCGTTCAAGATGTCCAACTTCAACGTAAACCCGGTCGTGTTCAGTGTCACCAAGCTGATCATGCTATCGGCGTTTTCCGCCGTGCTGACCGAGCTGTTCGGCTTCAAGCTCAAGCTACACAAGGTGAAGCTGTGAGGCATCCCGACGCCGACCGACCGGCACCGACCGATCCAGCTGGGCTGGCTAGCTAGCAAAGCCGCTGCTGCGAAGCAGTACGGCGGCAGCGCGCCGGCCTGCCGGCGATCGAGCCCGGCCCGGTTGTCTCTCTCTCTCTCTCTCTCTCTCTCTCTCTCTCTCTCTCTCTCTCTCTCTCTCTCTCTCTCTCTCTCTCTCTCTCCATCTCCCTCTCTCGCCTCCATTTTCCGAGTCTCCAACTCTTGCTCGCCCAACCCTTCTAGGCACCCTCCACGGGTGCATCTCGTCGCCGACGTGTGGCGTGGCTCGTGAGTGTACTTATCCATCTCTGTTTTGGTTGCCAGTCGAGAGCAGATGCACTGCAGGGTTGAGCGTTTCTGGGCCGTGATTGCGGCGCTGCGAGCCTTGTGCCGGAGCTCGGCAGTCTTGCTCAACTCGTGAGCCGATCGGCTTGCCGGCGCTACTGCTTGGAGGCCGTGACGTCGTCGTCACTAGATTTGCTGACCGGAAAGCTCCAGTTCGGCCGAAGTTGGCTGCGGTTAACGAAGTTCCCTCACACTCGTCAGTCCAAAGCAGCTGCTGCTCCATTGTGCAAGCCACATGCTGACATCTCGTGCTGGCTATCTCGTGCTAGCTCGACGACCGAATGGTGCTTGTCAGAGATTACAGGCCTGCTGCTCGTGTTTGCCCCTCCTTGTTTTCCCGTTTTTTTAAGAAGTTTTTCTGGAACAAGCCATTGTGACGACTGTTCTCGAACTGAAGTGGTGCCATGACGCGTTTTGTGTAAGGATTATTTATTTTGGTGCGTTGACCGGCAGCGTAGCCTACCTAGCTAGCTGCTGCTGATGCTGACCCCCCCCCCAGTGATAGCACGTGAGATTGTGTGCACTTATGTGCTCTGCCTAGCAGGGTGTCTCGTGGCAGTCCATGCTGTCGCGAACCGGGGGCACTCTCAGGCAATGCCCTGCCCTTCGCCGTTGCTGATCGGCTGAGTTTTGCAGTCCAATCCTCAATGCTAGATCTCATTCAGGCTGCCGTTTGTTCGACTGCCTTGTAGGCAGGCCCGAAGTTAGTGTGCAGTCAGCAATGCGGCTAGTCTTTTTGTCCTTCCAGCAGTGAGGCTCACTATATTTAGCCTGGGTAGTAACTTATTGTTGATGTAATGTACTGCAAATCAATAAAGGCAAACAGGCCGTTTACGCTTGCCTTTCTTTGATGCCGGCGTCATTGGCCGCTGGAGGCAGCGAGTATTTTTGCAATCGAGCTCGACTGGCCCCTTGGCAGGAGACTTAATGCATGCAGGCCGATCTGGACCGCAGCCACACACCCCCAGTGCCACCGAACAGGGGAGCTTTGCCAAAGCTATTCTGTTGGCTGGGCTGCCAGCTGTGGCAGGGAGGGAGAGGGGTCTGCGACGACTCAGATCCTTCGTGGAACTCGGAGCAAGATTAGCTGCCTCTAGAGGGCAGCCACGTTTTTCTACCGGTCGTCAAGAGGTGCTGATTGTGCAAACCAGTTAGACTCGTATTTGAAATCGACGCTTGGCAGATGCTCAACACTTTTTTAGCCACGAGCTGCTGCTGCTTTTGCTGGTACTGGTGCTGCTGCTTTCGTGTTTTAAGTAAGCTTGCATGAAGACGATGAAGTAGCTGGTTTCGCAATGCCCCTGCTAAGCATCAGTTTGAACGGCTTGAGTTGTCAGGAATCTCGAAATTTACAGCATACAATTTTTGCGACTGTCCTAATATATCGTCGTAATATAGAAGCCAGCTAAAGAGACACTTGTTCAGCACTGGTAGTTGTCTGTTTACCGAAGCAGTTAACTTCACGAAGCTCGAGATGAGGACATTGGCTTAAGCCAGTAAAGAAAGTTTTCGTGCGGCCAGTAACATCGCAGCTCTTCTCCCTTTGGAAGTGACTCGTCGTCGAAGGGTGAAATCGAGCAGCATAGGTACGTTTTTATGTACTAGTATGGATCTTCTTGTGTGACTCAACAAAGCCATGCAGACTTGGGCTGTTACACAGGAGAATTTTTGTAGCCGACGCTCCTGTTTGAACATGGCCCAGCACGTTCTTCCGGCAGGCTATTGCCGAAGACGTCACCCATAGAGCGGTTGGTTGGGTTTTTAACCGGATAAGCCGACGTCTTATCCGGTCGCTGTCACGTGGGCTTGCAAACTTGGTAACTTTAAGGGGGCATTGACCTAGGCTCGGGCAAACGTTTCAGGCTCCACTAAGCTTTGAGAGCTTTGGACTTTTGAGTGCTTCGTCACTAATAACCAAGTACGTTAAAGCAACCATTTCAACTTTAATTATTAAATAGTCGTACGACTGACGATTGAATGCACATCTCCGAAGCTTCTGACCAGTCTGCCACTTGCAGTTCAACGGAAGAGCCGAGCTCTAATCGCCGGTGATGAGCAGCTGGCTGGGGAGGCGCTGATATCACCGACAGATGGAAGCTTCTAAGCTGAGGCGGTCGGAGAACCGCCCTTCTTCCTCTCACTCATCCTCGTCCGAGTGTTGTCGGCAGCTTCACCAGCAGGGCGCCAGTCGATCTCTTCCGAAGCCAGCGCCATTACTCAATGATGCCGACGTCCCACGTACACAAGACCCGACAATGATTGGTTGAGCTAAACGGTTGTGCTGTCGGAAGGAAAGAAGGAGCGATTTCGTCATTGCTTTACTTGCACTTGCAGTACACGCTGTCACGTATGTAAGAATGAAGCAAAGAGTTCGATGATAAGAAAGCACATTGCTGGTTGCATGACTGAGAAATCCAAAACCAGGCCACTTGGCCAGTTGTCACTGCACGGGCTACTCGATGCTCCATTGAAATCTCGAGTCAGTTTTCGGTCAGCATCAGCTGGCACCTCCTCCAGCCAACGATATGTTATCTATTCGAATAGCGCTCTAAGAGAACCTGATCACCATCCGGGCGCTTTACGTATGAAGCAGGGCTCGAGCCCATGGCATCGGTCGGCAAAGGCGATCATCTGAACCGAAGAGCCAAACCAGGGCGGCAGCAATGCCATTCAGTTCGTATTCGAGCCCCCCCCCCACTTAAACCGCTGCCGACATATTTGCCAGCAGCTTCACAAAACGTGTCGGAGCTTGTGATTATCCTCTCTAGCTTCGGAGCTAGTGGGTTCGAGTCCCTACGGAGAAGCTCGAAGATGACACGACGCATCCTGCATACTGACATGAGGATGATTCAGTATAGTTGGCTCAGGGGTTTGGTGGTCGCCTTAACTGCCAAGATCGTGGGTACGAGCCCTGCAGCAGAGGAGTAGCAAGGGGTGGACAGGGGCTGACAGATGTCCCTGGGCGCCAAGGCCAATACGACGCTAAAAGCAAAATGGATTGTGCATTTTTTTAAACTCATGTGAGAATACCTAGCTTGATTTCAAGCAAGTCATTGGTTCAATGGACTTGACTATTGCTGGCTGAGTTAGTTAAGATGTTTACCGACTTAGACCAAGCTGTAGCTTGAAGCTCTGGCGGTACCTACGCGAAGATGCGGAAACGCCGAGGGTGCTTGAACCACCGCCTATTCGGCTGGCACTCGCAGTCTAACAAGCACACGCCGTTAACCCCGAGGTCGGAGTTCCAACTGCCCCTCCCGTCCGCTCGCCCCATCCTCCCTGCCACAGGTGGGCTTCGTAGCGTCAAGGTCGAGCCCGGCCTGCTACGCCGCGTCTAAGGCGAGTCGACGTGCCGGCCGTGGTTGAGTACCGACAAACTTTTAAAACACGCAAGCTTAACCAGCTGTGCCAGCCTGCCACACACGCCATAGCTCATCCGGTCCATGCAGTGTTGTTAATGTGATGCCGCCACGATTATGGACTACAATCTGGACAGCTGAGCCTCGATTAAGAACTCAGAGCTTCGCCACTAAATTGGAACGCTCACGAAGTAGCCGCAATAAGCCGAGGCTTATGAGCATCATTTTGCGTAATTATGAAATTATTATGTACGATAGTGATTATTATGTAACTTATGAACTAGCTACGATGTAAGGCTTGTGCCTGAGCGAAGTTGCTTTTCTGGAGCATACGTCTGCCGGTCGGTGAGACTAGCGCTGAGCGTGAGCTGCTGTAAAGCCGGTTAGCGAGTCGACAGGAAGTCACCTGTGTGTGTGTGTGTGTGTGTGTGTGTGTGTGTGTGTGTGTCAGCCGTCAAAATAAAGGCTATTGATGTGCTTTTACTAATGCGGTTTTGTTGCTAGCTCTGAGCTCAGACTATCAAGCGCTGGTGTTTTTATCATTGGCATTAGGCTAGCTTCAGGTTTTGCACACGTTGCGTTCCAGCGCGGCGGTTGAGGGAACCGGACCAGCATACTTATCGGGTCTGCTCCCTAGGTTAAGTATCGTACCGCCCACTTTTCGGAATCTAATTGTTTACCTGTATCTCGTACGAGCCTCAAATCCTTTGGAAACCGCGCCATTAGATCGCATGCTCACAAAGCCTGGAACTCGCTACCGACTGACGTAATGACATCCCCTGACTTGACGACATTTGAAAGCAAGCTAAAAATATATACATTTATCACAACATTTAGTGGGTCCACGCGATCCGTTTTTCGCGTGCTGACACTGTGTGGAATGCTTCTTGCCACACGTCACGACTCGGCACCGAAGACAGCACGGGAACTCATAAATAAATAAATAAATCCTAGCCGATTAAACAGCCTCTTTTTGTATAGCGACAGAAGAGCCTTTACGGCTATCACCACCGCTTGCAGTGGCGATACAGAACCACCCACCGCAGGAATCGAACCCACGACCTCGGGACCGAAGTCGTGAAAGCAAACACCTTACCTAGTGTGCCAATGTCTTTCATTGTCCCTTATGGAGATGCGTTTCTTAATTTGAGAGTTGCCTTGCAAGTTTTCCACACTGTAGCAGTATCAGTTGCCGGCTGTGAACATTCCTTTAGCAAACTGAATATAATCCTGTTTGGCCCAGTGGTTAAGGCGCTCACCCCGACCTAGGTCTTGCCGAGGTCGTGGGCTCGAGCCCCGTCGTATATGTGAGCGCCTGAATAGCGATTAAGTTCTCTAATGGCGCTATACAAAGAAATTTTGACATGTAATAGACCAGTCTGCCACGTTAAAGGCCAGAAAAATTCACTTTATTTAAAGCTGCAATACCTACCTTGTACCGGTACTACAATTACTAAAACTTTCTCGACTCGATATGCTTGCTAGCCTGTTTTTTGCATTTCTTCTGTGGTGAAGCTATTTTGCAAGAATTTTTGACAAGGGGATGGGGCGCCATTTGTGGCTTTGTCCTCGGGCGCTGAAAGGTTTCACTACGACTCTGCCCTGCGACATGGGCCCAGCGCCTGGATAGAGATTAAGTTCTCCTTGGGCGCTACACAAGAGAAATGTATATACTGTACATAAGCTCTCCACAGAGATCCTAATAATGGGTAGCCCTGATCGTCTTCCGGTTTGCTTAAGCCTACTTATCTAAAATAACAAGAATGCCACGAACCCATACTTATGGATTCTCTCGAAACGAGTTGCAAAGCGCCTGGGACAAAGAGTTCTTGTAGAGCGCTTTACGAATGATCTATCGTGATTCTTCTCTAAAGCGCTTCAACCTGTGCAGGGCGCCTCTCAAGTCCCTGCAGGGAACACATTTGGCGAACGATAAATTCGAATTCACGATTCCGTGACTGGCTAGATAATTAGGATGACTTCGACTCATGGGTCAGCGCCTACTGCTGCAATGACTATGGCTGTCAGTCGCCCTAGGGTACGGCGCGGGTGGGGGGGGGGAGGGGTCCTGAGTCATAGGTAAAGCGTGTGGGAGCCGACACTATTACGGTCACGTCTTTTGTCACGTGGTCAGATGACCTTGGAGGAACTGGCGTTTTAGACGTCACTCCGGAAGCGTTTGGCTATACTGTAGCGCCTCCGCGTTATACTGGCGAACTCGATGGACTGCACCTACCCTCTGTAGCAGCACGCGCAGAGTTGCCGGCCGCGAGCGTCCGCATTGACTCGCGAGTTCGCGTCAAATCCTGCGCCAGCGTTCTCATCTTTTGCCACACTGGGCAGCTGCCTCTTTCTGGCCGTGGCGTTTTTCGGTCGCAGTCTCTGCTTACGCATAGGGTCTAGCGGGCCGCCGAGTTTAGCGAGCTGAGCGTGCGACGGGTTTCCTTCCTCGCGACGATGTATAGGAGGCACCACGTGAGTTACTCGCACGCCGAGGCTTGAGTAGCAGTGCCGGCCAGCGGCAGCAGCCGCCGCCACCCCGTGCCGTCCCGTTCGACGTTCGCTAGCACGCGCGCGCTTTCGACGCTTCCAGGCGGATTTCCGCTTCAATAATTTTCAAGAAATTCTGTTGAATGGGATTACGCATACGCGGTAGAGAGGTTTGTGCGTAAACGCACGCCTGAAGTTCAGGCTTTCGGTGTAGTGACGTGTGATATGGTGCGGCATGCTGCTACTTTCCACTTGCAAGCGGTCATAGCTGGCCTTCTCTCGTGGCTGCACAATCCACACAGAATTCTAAATGGAGAGCTGCTATGTAGCTGCTGAGAAGCCTTTAAGCAGACGGCCTTAAATGGGATGACGTATCGATCCTAGGATCGTGCCGACCTCCTGAGTCCAGCACCCGTGCCAGCGAATGCACTGTCAAGCTGGCTGATCAGGAGCTCAGTGGCACTCGTTTCGCTGGCCATCAGGGATTAGCAGTGTCGGTTACTGCAGACGTATGTACGTGCCGAGTCAGGCAGCGATCCTTTCAGAAGGCTAATTATAGTCTCAGTAAGTCCAACACGCCGGTACTCACAGTGACAGCTTTGCGAAACAGCTGCTGCATTGCAGAGCAGAGGCAAAGTGAATTTGTCGTTTTCTGCTCGCAGGAGCTGACAGAATGAAGCTTGTCACCCGCCTGCCCGCCCGAATGAAGCATGTACCTTTGAGCGTAGTAGAATGGGAGGCAGATTAAGGCTGCATCCTTTGCCTTGCTGGCTGTGGACACTAGCTCTCGGTGGCATTGTTACCGAGTTGAAGCTGCAGCTGTGTGTGGTATTGCATATTTATTGCATTGCCATCATGCGAGTCTCACAGCTCGTAAGCCTTGGTGACACACTGTGCAGCAGGATCTCTTCCAAAGCTGTCACGCAGGTATTTAGCCAAGTTTGCACGTGTGCATGCACATGCCCTCACAAACGTGCACACACGTATGCACTTGCACACACGTGCACACACACGCACGTATGCACAAAACACGTGCACACAAGTATTTGTGCACACATACCGGCTTGCACATGAATGTGTGCTGCCTAGTCTTAGACTTAAATAAGCCCGTAAGGCATATTTAAAACTGCTTTGTCAATGCCTACTAGTAATTGACTCATTATATGCAGATGCTAATTCTCAGCAGTATCTGGATTACATGCTCGTGGCAGTTAATCCTCCGTGGCCCACTGGCGGTAGCAGACACCTTCACATCCTTAAAGCAGCGTGGAAAGTGGAAAGCGCCTTTGCTGCATCTATCGGCACAGCACAGTGTTGGCTGCTCTGTTGCTCTGTTGTTGCTGCCAAGCAGTGCTTGCCTGACACTGGGTGCTCTGCGTTGCAACTCGCTTCTCAAGCAACCAACCGACGCCGCACTTTGTCCGATTACAAGGCGACAGCCTGTCTCGTAGCCTGAATGTCCACTGCCTAGGAAATCATGGATAGCTTTTGAATTTCTCGTGCAGCCACGTCCTTGGTCCTTGGCCCGTGGCGCCTGGTCATTGCCTCACGACAGACGAGCATGGCTGCCGAGCTTAAATAAAAAACTAAATAATCTATTCAATTCATTTACATAGCACCCTAAGAGAACTTACTTAGTCTTTATTCTAGCGCTTTACATATGTAGTAGGGATAGAGCCTACGACCTTGGTCATTAAAGGTGAACACCTTACCCTTTGGCTAAATACGGTTTTGCAAAAACAGTCAGAGCCTGATTTCACAGGCCGGAAGACCTTCAAGTAGTAAGTTACAGGGCGGGATATTGCAAATGCTTGGACCAACTTGGATGTGTTTACACTGCTTAAAAAGGCACGAACTTTGGCAATGTTACATAGCTGGAAATAGGCAGACTGGACTATGGAGCTGATGTGGTCACCTGGTGACACAGAACTTTGGAATAGAACAACCAGATTTCGTGCAGATTCTCGCCAAACCCATTTTGAGGAATAGCTTTTACAATTACTGTGTAGCACTTGGTTTTTCCACCAGTTAAATCTTTTGTGTCATCATTCAATTTGAAAAAAGTTTGTTGCCATCCATGTGTGAGACTTTGCCAGCAATACCTGGTCATGGGATGCTAAGCAGACTCGTGGCACACAGCAGCCACCACCCCCCCCTCCCCCTCCCCCCAAATAGCCACATTTGCCCGCTAGGCTTGGACTTATGCTCGGCAGGCATTTCTGCCCCTCGTCCTCCACGTGTGCTCTCACCTCACGCGACACCACCAAGTGCCACGGTGCTAGCTGTCGATGTGCACAGCCGCGCGCTGTTCTCACATCACCGTTATCCCCTCGTGATCTACTCTTCCTCTTCCCCACTCCACACCTCCCCTCACTTTTCCTCCCTCCCATTCCCCACTCTTTTCTCTCCCTTTTCTTACTTCTCCCTCCCGTGCCCCGCCCTCAACCGATGCACTAAGGTAACAACTTTCAGGGCTGCATGCCACGCGCCTGTCTCAGAAAAGAGCTAGCCGACTAGCGGGCTGGCGCTTGATCAAAATCGAGACGATGCACGTGTCCTTGTGTTTCCAGCTGTTCGGATGTGGTTGGTAGGCTTGCCTGCTTTCTGGGTTTCCCTCGTCGCAATGTCAATCACTCTCTTTTTTGGCGCGAGATGGATTCTGTGGGCTACTGCCTTCGAAGTGCGAGAGCCTCTTAGGCAGTGTGCTGCTGCCAGTGCTTTGCTGCTGCAGACAAAACTCGCCAGCATAGCACCCACATCGTCTTTGCAGAGTCGCCGACGTAGATGCACGCATACACACATCCACTGCACTCCTCCCTAGCAGAGGCTGTACGATGCCAGATGTAAGATGTAGGATGGATTGTCTTTTTGCCGGTCCTCTCGCACGAATGGCCACTCACCGGCAATCATTGCGGTCCTTCTTGTTCTTGGACGCCGGCATCCTCGTCCGAAGGAGTGGGTGCGGTTTATTTTGCACCGGCAGGATTGAGGCCTTCGGATGATGGCAGCTGATAAGGTGCTGCCGAAGAGCCGAAGGTCCCTTATCGGAGCTTTGTGTCCGAGCGCCAGTGCACGCTGAGGCTGCCGGCTCTGGCCTGCTCAGGAAGGTCGAGGCGCCTGCCTGCATCCAGCTGCCGCCCTCGCTAGTGTTGGCTGTGGCCTGCAGGCCGGCTGCTTGCTTGGCAGGCTGGATGAGTTCTCGTGCTTAGCTCGCTGTAGCTTACTGCTGTCGAGTGCAGCGTGTCTCTTGTCTGCTTGCCCAGCATCCTAACGATCCGGTTATGCACACGGCCGGAGACGTCGGCCGTCGGGACTACGACGCCTCTCCCTACCCGGCCTCACTTGACCTCGACGACTTTTGGACTTCCGTCTGCAGACGACACCTGCAAGGCGGCTGTGCTTTTCGAGCGCTTGTCGCAAGCCTGCTCGTCGCAGCCTCAGCGTGCCTGCTCAGCTGGAACGAGGTACCTCTCGCGCGAAGCCAGCCCGGCTGCTGCTGGCGTTTTCTTTTACACTTAGTTTCAGAAGCGAATTGCGTTCCTGGCTCTAGCCCCGCTGCTGGCAGCAGACCGGCAGCTGGCAAAGCGTCAGCAGCAGCAGCAGCACCAGACAGAAGGTCATTCCCGTAGCTGGTGGCAGTGGCCAATAGCCCCAGCAGTGCAACCAACCCATCGGCTAGCGCTCCATGCCCCCTGGTAGCAGCATGATTTGATCTGGCTTCCTGCCACACAGCAGCGCCAGCTACAACTGCTGCTCACATCGATAAGCAGCGATTCTGACAAGGCTTGCCCGGCTGCTGGCCGCTGGGCTCATCTTGCTTTTGGGCTACACGACTTCTTGAGAATCGAGCGTGGCAGACTGCAGGCAGCCTAGCCGGCAGCACACCGGGCACCGCTTGATGCCGGGGGTCGTAGTCGGGGGAGGAGGAGGGGGAGGGAGAGAACACAGTGCTCCCACTTCACTATCCAGGTCGTGTGTGCAGGTGAGTGCTACAGCAGGCAGTTCTTTATTGCTCGCCTTAGCATGCTCCTGCTTTGCTGCTCGGTGTGGAAGCGGAGCCTCGTTTCCGATTTGGCATCCGCCGGTTCCAGTTCACGGAAGCCGACAAGCGATGACCGGCCACTTTCGATAGAGCTTTCTTCCTCAGAAGCTCACCGAGATCATTTTCGTCGTGGGGCACCTGGTAGATTCTCCTCCTATTTGAAGAAATATATGCGTGAAATTGACCTCTCCCAGCAATAGATCGCTCTTTGCATCGAATGGCTGCGCAATTGATTTTTGGAAATCGGCTTTAATGCAGTTCCAATGAGCGAACCTTAACCGAATGCCGAGTCGAGTGCCGGGTTTTCGAGACTCGTCGACGGTCCGGGGAGGAAATAGCATAGAATGCAGTGATTTCCTGTCGCCCTCAACTCGGCAAAGTGATGGATGCTGAGCAGGTGTTTTGATGGACTGCTTTTTCTGTAAACCCAAGTGGCCTACGATGCACATAAGTAGCCTGAAAGGACTGCTAGCCAGGATCCGCCACTGTTGGCAGTAGGAGAAAAGATTGCATCACTGAGATGAAGAAATGAGCTTGGTGATCGAGAACCAGCAGAGCAAAAGCACTTCTATGCAAATGAGATTGCTAATTTGTTGTCATGAGATTGCTCGAGGTGAGGTGACCGCTGAGGTGAGGTGGCTGCTCCGAGCTTAATTTCTGCAGGCTCGTTGGTCAGACTAAGGAGCTAAGGAGTTTCAGCTTCTCTTCCGGCTGAGCTGAGTAGATCTAGATCCACTGAAGCTTTTTTCTCGATGGCCACTTCGCGGGCCGAACTCTTGGATTCGAAGAGCTGCCTAGCTGAGTTGAGGACCAGCTGACGACCTGTCATGTCATTGTTTACTTCGTAATTTTTTTCGGCAGCCGGCAAAAACGATTTTTAGTAGTCTAGCTTATGGAATCCGGGGACCTACCAAGGGAGCCGCTGGCTAATCCCGGAGAGGGAGCGACGGCTGGCTGGCTGCTTTATGCTTTTTCCAGGAAACCTGGCACCACACTGTTTTTGCCCAGCCATCTGGCAGTAAAGACACTGAGACGCCCGCTCCGACGAGGTGTGCACCATTGAGACCGAAAGGCTGGATGGGGGCGTAGATCTTGGTGTTTGCCTGTTGACGAGCTCAGTGTGGCGCTCGGCAGATACATCGGTTTTTTTAGGCCACCGAAGCCCACTACCGGAGCAGATGTATGTGGCTTTCTGACATTCGAGAGCAGCACGGTGACTCGGTCGGTAGGCAAGAGCTGGGGGTCAACCTACCCCGGCCCCCTTGTGTCAGAGGCAAATCATGGCAGCAAATTGCCAGCATCAGTCTGATGTGACCAACTGCATGCCTGGACCCACTGGGCTGGATGCTTTTGCCACTGCTCACATCGGTAGCCCAGTCGGCCAGACTCAAAGTGAGCAGACCCCCTTCATTTATATGTCGCTACGAGATCCCCCCAACTGACAAAAGTAGGTGTAGTCGATGCCTGCCTGCGTGCCTCGAGGATGCGTTGTAATCAGATCATCGTCCCTCTCTTGGGCGTCTGCCTCTTGTCGGTCATCACGAGCTGAGCACGGTCGCAGTACGAGCTTTAGCTCGAGCCCGTAGAGTAAACTAAAGGCTAGCTGATTCAACTGCCGAATTTATGCGTTAGGACTTCAACCCACGACCGGGATTGTGCACAGCGAGCACCTTAGCACTAGGCTAAGAATCAGTAGCGATCGTGACTGCTGCCACGGATTGAACAGGTGGCCAGTGATTGTGCCACTTTGGTCACTTCCGGCATGCGGGTGGCACACGAATTGGACACGGGCGACTTCCGAGTCTGCAGGATGTGAGATTCGGCACGGATGCGCCATCGCAGCAGCCAGCAAGCGCGCCTCTTGTCAGCTAGCGAAATACTTAAGCAGCGGCCTTGCACCACCTCACTATCGATGGACATTAATGCTGCCAACGTGACGAGTCGAACTGGCCTTATCAGCTGGGTTATTAATTGGTCTAGTGGTTAAGGTGCTCGCCCCGACCAAGGTCTGACTGAGGTCGTGGGCTCGATCCCCGATGCATATGTGAAGCGCCTGAATAGAGATTAAGTTCTCTTGGGGCGTATATAAATGAATTATATTAAAAGAGAGAACTTGATGAAGCGCAGTGTAGCAAGACATGCGAGAGCTGCTCTTGGCGGAGTGGCAACTGATTGAGGAAGTGGAGATGATAAGGTTTGCATGGATTTTGAGAGATGATAAACAAAGGAGCAACGAGGGCTCAGCGAAAGTCGAAGACATCGTTTGTTGCTGCTCTTATGAGAGCCCCATCTCTCTCCCGCATCCGGAATTGCCATCTCTAAGCTGACGCCCTGTCGTCTTGCGCTCTCACTGTAGCGCTACATTAGCTGAATGTCGTCAGCTCCTTTTTTGTCTGTCTCTGCCCTTATCGCACCCCAGTTTTATTTTATGTGCGCCTGTCTTCCCCTCTCGTAGGGCTTCCGGTGCTCTCTGCTGCACATCTGGGCTGCCACAGTGACCCGGTGTCGTATTGTAGGCGCGCTTAACTCGCTGCGCTCCGACGTCACTTTGTGACCTCGTCACTTTGGCTAGCTCTTGGCTGCTTAGCCCAGCTCTTGGCTGCTTAGCCCAGACTAATTGCTTTCCCAATCTGCCGCCATCGCATGGAATGGTCGGTGTGGCTTGTCGTTTTTAAATTTTCTCCCTTCTTCAGCTGCTCGCTCTGTGTGCTCCTCTCTCTGTCTGCTGTTGGCAGTAGCACTGCTAGCTCTCCCGCGACCTGGCTCTGCCACCTCATCTCTTGCCTGCCTTTGAACTGGCTGAGCCTCACATGCATGCAGCCCTCCTCCTTCCCTCCCCGGTAGTCTCGTCGTGCGGGTGCTATCCTACAGGTACCTACCGTACCTCAGTTTGGGTTCGGACGTGCTTGGATACCGGTCCAAGCAGGCGACCGTCCCAAGCGCAGACTTGCCATTCTACGGAGTGCAGCACCGCTGTGCAAATACTGCCTTAAGTCAAAAGGAACGAGTGGTAGTGCTGCCTGTAAAAGAGAGCCTGCTGTGACGACGATGTGCCGTTCGGAATCGAGCCAAGGAGCCAAGTTGGCGCACTGCTCGAATAGCAAGCGCGGATGCCGTGCTGCTGCTGCTACTGCTGCTGCTGCAGCAGCGTGATCGCGAGTGGCTGATGTTTGCAGCTGAGAGCCGTCCGCGTGTCGAGATCGCTGGACGACGGTGCGAGATCCGTGAGGGCACTGCCCACCACCGATGTCACGTTCGACGAGCTCGACGGCGACCTCGTCTACTGCCAGGGACGGCTGACGTGCGGAAAGGTCAGTGCGTGACCGTCCGACCAAAGGGGTCGGCGGACCCAAGACTTCCGAGGCCAACTGTTGCTTTCCCGCGAGCCAAGCTTGCATGCGAGCACTCGCTCAGTCGGAGCCGCAGCACACGCTGTTGCAGCACACGCAGCCACAGCACACGCAGCCACAGCATGAGGGCAGCTGCAGTTATCGCCGGTGCCTTCCGATGTGCGTTTCTAGGTCGTCGGTGACGGCGAGTATGGTGTGGTCTTGAGTGCAGCCAAGCTGAGGCGAACTGCAGAAATGTATCAATGGGTCGAGACTCAGCACGGGTAGGTCTGTGCGAGTCACCTGCCGTGCATGACGTCACAAGCCTTCGTTGGTTTCCAGTTTACAGCTTGCTTGCTGCTGCAGATCAGCCGGCGCATGGAGGCATAGTGCTTCAGTGCAAGGCTGCTAAAGTGGACTGAGATCATACTTACTACCGTTGCTGCCGCTGTTGTCTCGGAATGTTGCCATGCTGGGCAATGGTTTAAGATCGTTATATTGTGGCTATGTAAAATCTAGCCTTCTCCGAACCATTGCATAGGAATACCGACACTTTTTATCTTACCATGCCTAATGATGGTACACTTGGTAAGGCGGTTGCTTTCACGACCTAGGTCCCGAGGTCGTGGGTTCGATTCCTGTGGTGGGCGATCCTGTATCACCACTGCAAGCGGTGGTGATAGCTGTAAAGGCTCCTCTGTTGCTATACAAAAAGATGCTGTTTAATCAGCTAGGATTCTTTTTTATTTATGCTGGTTCATAATCGCTTCCATGTAATAGAGATCTTGTACTAGCTACAGTGCTCGAATCCCATACCATCACAGCCGCAGACGAACTTGACCTTCTGAAGGCAGTCAGAGTGGTATGCTTCGTTAATGTGCTGATTCACAATTGCTCTTCTACTAGTTTTAAAAATGCTGAAGCTCGATGTATCAGTCCACTTAACTTTTTGTCAGTCAGCCAAGGTTGGGGAGCATGGTCGTTAGCCTGCTGCAGCGGCTGAATTATTTTTGCTTTAAAAAACGAAGGTTAACGATCGGCAATCCTGAAAAGATATGCTGCTGGTGTAGCCTCTGCAGAATTTCAGTTAAGCCCTGTTGTAAGTTGAAACGTCTCACCAACACATTTTTGGATGCTAATCTGTTCTTCAAGACTTGCATTTTATGGCACTGCCATCCCGATTGTTTGTCAGCTTAGAGTATCCACACTGCGGGCTCTCTCGGCTCCATCTTGTTGCAGCCACTCCTTAATATAGTAGCATGCAAATTGCTTAGAATCAATCATAAGTGCTTGCTTGAGCAATGCATACATTTATAGCCTGCCAAATGCAATCCCCCAGATTTTTGCTTGTGTGAAGGGAGAAATCTTCCTGGCTTTGCCCATATCTGAGTGCTTGTTAGTCAGCCTGCCATCTCATCCAAATTTGGTGGCAAAGAAAAGTAATCTTAGCAAGCTTTCTGAGAAATGTCGCTTACATGTGCGCTTATAAAGGCATTCGATATACTTGCCATAGTAGTGAGATTCACCAGCATTGCTTAAATGTCATTTTACACGTGTTTTCCCACTTTAGGAAGGTAGTTTCTAATATAACTTGCTTCTGTATTCCGAAATGCCATGATAACTACATTGTTTAGTATGGAATTATACTAGGATTCATATGGTATACTGTATTTGAGCCAGTCTTATCAGGAGGGGGGTCTTAATCATCAGAATTTGCCTTTTCCTAGCAGTTTTAGCTGAATTCTTTGAGGGCTCTTATATATGCTGTATATATACCTTTGTATATACAGGTAAATGATTAGGATATACAGGGTATATCTGTATGTATATTTGATGTATTTACTTTACAAATAGTGGAATGATGGGTAGATATTAATGCAAAGAGGCAATTTCAAACTGTGTACAAGCTGCAGTTTTCTGGTTGGACCCGAGTGCTTATACCAGTATGCACAATATATGCAGCAGGTACTGACAATGTCAAGATGATCACAATGGCAGTGATACGATAAAGTTCATTCGCTTATCCTGAGTTTCAGAATATCGCCAATACCACGAGCCAGGCTGCGCAGGGCTCGTGGTATTGGCTCATTGCTCGTGACGACGTGCCGCTCCCATCGTGGCTGCAAGGTCTCTGTCTTCCGGCGGACCCCCCTCCCCCCCACTGCCGTGCCGCCTCTCTTGTGCCCATTGCACACATGCTTCGGTCCACCAATCGCCCTGAGGGAATCACTTCGTAGTAATCGACCAGCAATATTTTTCACATTGGATTGTTGCTGGTGACTGGTTGTAGTCACACTACGAGATCAGTCGGATGCCTGCTGGCAGAGCACCTGAGGTCCTAAGCCTTTGTCGGGGCATGGGCTTGCCACAATGCGCTTCGCTTGCCACCAGCACCAAGCTGGTTTGGGCCAGTGGATAAGGTGCTCGCCCGACCAAAGTCAAAGGGAAGAGTTGATGACTCGCTGTGCAAATGAATCTTCTTTTTTAATGTCACCTCTGCCCATTGGTGCAGCTGCTCGATGGCATGGCTGGTCTAGAGGTCTCGTGGGGGCGGAAGGATGAGAGGCTTGCTTTAGGACCTGTCTCAGCCTGAGTGCTAGCTGCAGGGGCCACCCTCAAAGTGCACCTCTGATCGCTGCAGCAGCAGCAGGTGCCGTCGTCCCCCTCTTTCCCCTTGTGCCTTCACGTGCCTTTCGTTCTCGATCCGTGTAGACCGAGCTGCTTGACTCGACTACATCCGATTCATTCCCCTATTCACTGGGAGGGTTAGCTTGAACTAGAGCCTGAGCATTGCAGTCGGTCAGAGGAAGCGCCCTTTAGGACTAGAATGCGCCGGAGGGAGGAGGCAGATCTCGGAGCATGCGTACTGTTGTGCCTCCCGGTGGCTGCGGTGAGCGCAAAGCCGCCTGTAGCCAAGTGTGCTTCCTGCAGACCCGTGCGCAATTATTTTCGCGATGTTCATCTGCAGTTTCATGGAAGCAACCTGAATTGCGACATTTGCCAGCCACGTCTGTGCAAGGCAAGCTGCTGCTGCCATTGGCTAGTCTGAGCAAGCTGAGGTCACTATTACACAGCAGGTGCTAGCTAGATCAGCTGCTGCTGCTGCTGCCCTAGTGTCTGATGACCTGCTAACCTATAGCTTAGACTGCATGCAGCAGCAGCTGAAGTAGTGCTTTGCTCAAGGATGCATGCACAATGCTTCAAAGAAGGAGTGAGCACTGGTGTGGCACAGTGGCTAAGTTGCTCATCTCGAACCAAGGTCAAGGTGATTGTAATTGATAACTGAGGTCGTTGGCTCGAGCCCCGTGGCATATGTGAAGCGTCTGAATAGAGATTAAGTTCTCTCTATGGCACTCTAAAAAATGAATATATTTTGTTATATAACCTGTCAGCTAAGACAGTGACAATGTAGAGCCTTTGACTGTGCCGAAGGAGTATGTCTGTGTGCTCGTGTACATGTGTGTGTGTGTGTGTGTGTTTTTATGTGTGTGTGTGTGTGTGTGTGTGTGTGTGTGTGTGTGTGTGTGTGTGTGTGTGTGTGTGTATGTGTGCGTGTGTGTATGTGTGTGTGCGCGTGTCTGCATGTGTATGTGTGTGTGTGTATGTGTGTGCGTGCGTCTGCATGTGTGTGTGACCATGGGTGTGTGTTAGTGTGTGTGTGTGTTAGTGTGTGTGTGTGTGTGTGTGTGTGTGTGTGTGTGTGTGCGCGTGCGCGTGTGTGTATGTGTGCGCGTGTCTGCATGTGTATGTGTGTGTGTGTACGTCTGCATGTGTGTGTGACCATGTGTGTGTGCGTGCGTGCGTGCACGTACGCACGCATGCATAAGCACGTTTACCTGAGAGGGCCCGCTCATCATGCGTGCCTATGTTTATAGATGTTTGTGGGTGCACGTGTGGCTAGTCTGTAGGCAGCAGCGTCATCATTTCATTTAGTTATCAATTCTAGCTATCTTTCCATTTAGCAATTACGTGGCTTGTGGACTCATTTGCAGGGATGAACGTGATGATGGCCTTGGTTCTGCCGAAGGGACTGTGACCTACAGTTATGGTAGGTGGACAACAGCAGCAGCATGTGCGTACACTTCCTGCTGGTATGTTGCCTTTGATGCCACCTGGCTCATATCCGATGTTCTCTCTATTTCTTGCTGTCTTCCTTCTTGCATGCCTCCTTGGCTCTTTCTTTTCGTCTTGCTGTTTGCCCATAAATATTATTCTCCCACCTTTGTTTTTTATTTCTCTCTCTGTCTCTCTCTGTCTCTGTCTCTCTCTGTCTCTCTCTGTCTCTCTTTGTCTCTGTCTCTCTGTCTCTCTCTGTCTCTCTCTGTCTCTGTCTCTCTCTGTCTCTCTCTGTCTCTGTCTCTCTCTGTCTCTCTTTGTCTCTCTGTCTCTCTCCGTCTCTCTCCGTCTCGCTGTCTCTCTCCTTCTCTTCGTCTCTGTGTCTCTGTCTCTGTGTCTGTCTCCTCTCTCTCCTCTCTGTCTCTGTCCATCTGTCTCTCTGTCTCTCTCTCTGTCTCTGTCTCTCTCTCTCTGTCTCTCTCTGTCTCTCTCTGTCTCTGTCTCTCTCCGTCTCTCTTTCTCTGCACATTTAACAGTAGCGCTTGACAAATTAAGCTCGACTGCACTGTGTATGTCGAGCCGAAAGCTGTTGAATGCCGCTCCGTTTGACCAAGTTTTTTTTCGCGTTATAATAATAATAATACATTTGATAAAGGGCCCTCAGAGAACTCAATCTCTTTCTAGGCGCCTAAGATAAATCCCTTTATAGGTCAATCCCTTTCTAGGTTAATCCCTTTCTTTCCTCAATTCCTTTCTAGGTGCCTAAGCTTAAATTGTGGGAATCTGGCTGTTCCAAGTTCTCGAGTGTGTGTGTGTGTGTGTGTGTGTGTGTGTGTGTGTGTGTGTGTGTATGTGTGTGCCTGTGTCTGTGTGTGCATATTCCATTTTGTGTGTGCAGAGCCACCTGTACGTTTACTGTAGGACTTTTCAAGGCCATATTTGTCAGTTGGACAGAGTAATGGCATGGCTAACTTTCAAGTGCCAGTAGCAGGATGCTGACCACAGCTCTTGGCTAGTGGGTGGTGGGTGGGTGAGGGTCGGTAATGTTTGTGGTGCCATTCAGACTGCAGCCATGAGTTTTTGTCAGAGGTCTCTCGTGCAGGGTAGCTGCCTTTCTTTGCTTTCCGGGGGAAGCTTCTCCTTCCTTCCGGCTCTCGGCAGAATGGCAAGTGTTAATTACTAGTTAATAGGTTTGCTGCCTGAGGGCTAAAGTGTGTGTAAGTAAACCCTGTATCCACCTGCCAAACCTGCAAGAGCATAGCAGCCCTGTGCCGAGATGAGTGTCTAGCAAGCAGGAAGGCCCACGGTAAGCTTTCCTTCCCTCCACCCCTCCCCCTGATTGAATGATTGACTCGTGCAATCAAAACAGAAAGTGGAAGCGAGGTGAGGTGCTCCGCAGTTTGCCTCTGACGCCTGATCCACCGAGTGGTGCGCGGGGAAACAGCGAGTTGCGTGACCGGGCTTCTATGGTGGGTGGTACTTTTTTCTGCCGAACATCACAATTAATTCAGTGTTTCATTGCTAGCCGGCCTTGAGCTGGCACCTTTGCAGCATCAGGACTGCTTTCCTAGCCTGAACTGTGGCGTCACAGTTTGCTCTGTGCGATCGGATTTGCACTTGGATTTCTTTTTATCATTCCTTACCTCAAGGCGTTGTTCGTCATGCAGCCGTTGCACCTCTGCTTGCCCTCTTCCGGTTCCACCACTGCTCGATGCAGCAGAGAGGTCTTCCGTCTCGTGGCTGCTGCTGCGTCCCTGCTTGCGAAGCTGCTCGCGCGCTGTGCCCACCGACAGCAGCTCGCTTTGTGCTTGCTGAAATGAACGGGCTGAGTTTCCTTTCACGGCAATAGGAAAACGTTTGCACTGCTCAGCAGAGCAAATGCTCCCCACTTTCCCCCTCCTCGCCCTCCCCCCTGAGAGTCAGTACGGGAGCCTCGATCCTGTCAGCAATGCTTCCTGCTTGCACCCGTCTCTCGTCAGTGCAGCAGCCGGAGCTGCAGTAGTCAGCCAGCGGCAGCAGCTCGTGTTGGCTGCTGCTGTGCTGGCAGCACTGGCTAGCGGCGCTGGCTGGGCCGCCGGTGGTGCACGCGCTCTGCTGCGCTGGCTGGTCGCCCGTGCGCAGGCGCCTAGCCTGAGGCAGCTCCACTCGTACATTTTAGAGAGGCGCTGGTTGGCAGAGCTCGTGCCCAGCTCCGGATTTTATAGCTCGCACCTGCACAGGAACCCGGAGTAAGGCAGCCGGCAGCCTTGGCGCTTGCTTGCACTTACGAGCATGCCTGTGCAGGTGCACAGCAGCGGCGGCAGCAGCACTTGCCCGGCATCTGCTGCTGCTGCTGCTGGACCGAGGCCGAGTCGTGGTTTAGGGCGGATGCTCCGATGCTCGTCGCACGATACTCGAACCTCTGGCTACACTGCTGCTGCTGCTGCCACTTAAGGGGCAGTGTGGCTCATGCCACGGCTGCTTCTTGCCTGCCTGCCAGTAGTAGGCACCGTCTGCAGAGCTGCTGCTGCTGCTGCCACCCCTTTTACTGCTGCTGCCACTTTTGCTGTCGCCGATGGATCGAGCACTGTGCGGTTTGGTTCGTCTTGTAGGTTTGTTTAGTATAAACTTTGAAGTAAGTGCCACATGCATACGGTGACTTTAGTAGCTGGCTTAGGCACAAGAGTAGCAAATGCTCGAGGCATGACATTGCCTAGTAATAAGGACACGCTTTCGATAACAAGGTGGCCCCAATGGTCTTTTTTTCAGCTCGGTGGGCCAATTTGTTTTTAGTGCTGTGGCTGCTGCCCTGCAGCCTGGGGTATTCAAGAGCCATTATTAATGCTACCCCTCAGAGGGCTGCTGGCTACTGATTCAGCTGAGCAAGCTAATCTGAGGCCTGTATAGCCACACCTCCTGGTCGTATAGTTCGCTCTTCTTGCCAGTTTGTAAGCCGGGTCCACTGAAGCCAATCCAAGCATTGCAAGTCGTCTATTGCCCAAGAGGTAAGGTGCTATCTCTTTACGACCCAGGTCATGGGGTCGAGTGCTTCAGTGGGTGCTCTTAATTGCCCTCTGCAAGCACCATTAAGGCTCTTCTGCTGCTATACAAATGAAGCTGTGACCTACCCAATTTGCGTAGTGAACCGGCTCCCGATCCCCTCTGGATCGACAGGAAAGTGGTGCTGGGCAGCGAAGCTTGTTCGGATGGTGCTATCGTAGCAGCTCGCCCAAGCCAATTGGGCAGCACACCAAGAGCTGATCTCGGCTTTGGCTGGCCGAGCTTGTGGCAAGGCCGGTCCTGAAATGAAGCAAACCTAATTAGTGACACCAATCCTATCCCTCGGTGAACTCAGCACAGCTGAGTTCTTGCTCCTGCTTACGTTGAACAGCTTGGTATTATTTACTTGCTTTAGTGCAGACTCAGTGGCATACATCAGGAAGGTGGGCTAGCAGCAGCAGCAGCAGCAGCAGCAGCAGCAGCAGCAGCAGCAGCAGCAGCAGCAGCAGCAGCAGCAGCAGCAGCAGCAGCAGCAGCAGCAGCAGCAGCAGCAGCAGCAGCAGCAGCAGCAGCAGCAGCAGCAGCAGCAAGCAAGCAAGCAAGCAAGCAAGCAAGCAAGCAAGCAAGAAGCAGCAAGCAAGCGGTTAGGGTGCTCGCCCCGACCAAGGTCTGACTGAGGTCGTGTGCTCGAGCCCCGAGACATATGTGAAGCACCTGAATAGAGATTAATTTCTCTTGGGGCGCAATATAAATGAATTATATTTATATATATTTAAGAAAGCAGCAAGTAGCAGCAGCATCAGCAGCTAACAGCAGCAGCAAGCAAGCAGCAGCAGCAAGCAACAACAGCACTAGTAGCTAACAGCAGCAGCATCAGCAGCAGCAGCAAGCAAGCAGCAGCAGCATCAATAGCTAACAGCAGCAGCAGCGGGCAGGTAGCCCAGGCACCGGCACAGGCATTAGGAAGGCCCAAGGCCTGGGGGCCGTAAGGCTATGTGCTAGCTGACAGCTGGCTGGCATGCATGCCAAGCAGCTTCTGCACATGCCACCCTGCCTCGATGGAGCAGGCAGGCAGTTTCGCTCAGGTGCAGTTGCCCCACTCCACCACTTGAAGGCAGGCAGTTGCTCACTTCCCCGTCGGAAGGCAGGCCGATTGCCTCCGCATCCTTTTGCCTGGAAGTGGGGAGAAATTGGTAATGGCCTTGGCTCTGATGGGTTATTGCTGGTAAGCATTAGTCAGTGATTTTTAGAGTGGATCCCAGCGATTCCGGAAGTGGGAGGAAATTATTAACAGCCTTGACTCTGGTGGGTTATTGCTTGCAAGCATTAGTCAGTGATTTTTAGAGTGGATCTGAGCAAGTCTCTGTTAAAGTGAGTCTCAGTGCCTGGGTTCAAGCTATAATTAGGCACCCAACAAGACAGGACTAGAAAACACTGGCTAGTGTTGCTCACCTCCAGCTGTTTCAAATCTCTCAAGACTCTAGCCGTACCACAATATGGAAATTAGTTTATTTGGAGAGAAATGTATTTGAAAGAACTGATTTATTAGTGCTGGGCTGCACGCTTGACATCAATAGGTGTCAAAATTTCCCAGCAAGGAAGAAGGTAGGTGCTGGAGAGCGATTGGCCAGGTGTAGCCCTGTTTCTTCAGTAGTTGGGTCACCTGGCAGCTGCCACTTCCACACAGCCACTGTCTCGAATCTGACTTGCTGTGGCATCATCAATCGTATGGGAAAGAACTGTTCGACAGGGCTTCTGCCGAGCCAGCACAAAACTGACAGAAGCAGACCCACCCTGCCCATCTTGTGATCGCACAGCCAGCTTGCTAACATCTGTGCTAGCAAGTGAGCTATCGAAATGATAAACCTGACGTGGCCGTAGGCAGAGTGACTAGACCCGATGGCAGAGCGACTGGACCCAATCGGGTGGCTGCAATATTTAAAAGCAGGATCGGTGAAGAAAATGGCCTGCAAAGTGGCCTCGAAGTCTGATGAGATGTAATCGTACAAGCATGAATGCAGGAATCTATTGTGCACTGTGTTTTTACATAGGTCCAAAAGACCTCCAGGGGAGCAATCAACTGGAGTCTGATGTTCATTGTGCATAGCCCTTGTATATCACTGATGTATATTTTATGCTAATAACCTAGGATGCATGCATAAGCTATTTAATAGGCTGCTAGTTAACTGTCAATTAGTGAGCAGTGCACTAGGGGGGGGGTGGAAAGGAAGTTGAGTCGCTATTTGAGCATCATCATTTGCACATTGTTGCTGGCATCCATTAGTATCATAGCACAGACGGGTGGGGTGGGTGTGAGTGTCCTAATGCTAATAAAAGTGAACAAGCCATTAACCCCACAAGCTTTTAACCAGTGGCACAACTGCAGCTTGGCTTGGGTCATAGCAGCTATAGCCAGTCAGAGGCTTATCACCAATTCAGGTAGCGGCAAGGCAGGAAGTTGGGCCCAGATTCTGATTCCAAAATCAGTCGGCAAATCGTGTGTTATCAAAACAGTGATCACACTCCAGCTTTTGTCTACAGGTGCTTAGTTTTTGCATACTTTTTGAAACTTGCAACTTACAACTTCCAACGTACAAAACTTGCAACTTTGTTGTGCCTCCGACAGCTGCTTCATCTGTTAACCATGCATTCCTCAGATAACGTGGCTAAAATAATTAAGGACTGCAAGAGGCTGTATCACCGGCAGATCGTATGCAGAAGCCCTCTTTTGGCTCATTGCTTAGCCCAACCATTGCTCTCTAAGGTTGTTTAAAGCGTCTCACAATAACCGAGGCCCCCCCCGTGGTATTCAAATAGGCATTCATTTGACCCTTGATTAAAATAGTCTGTGAAATCCTGAGAGTTTGGCTAGTCGCAACACAGTCTGGATTTTTAGCTTTCTTACAAAAATTCTCGAAAATTTCGAAAAAATACCACGAGCCCTGGAGTAGAATTAACCTACTTAGCAGGATAATTCCCAGATCCGACTTCTCCAAATGACCAACAGTATCCCCAATAGTTTTTTATTTACTGGGGGAATGCTGTGGCATCGCCCTTGCGTCTCATTGGCATTATTATATAACGTCGATCACCAGATCCTTATGAAAGTGACAAAGCAGCAATCGGTCTGACAGATGAGGCAGTGGCATAGTTTGAATTACACCTGCCCGGTCGGATCCAGCCTGTGTCGTACGATATGCCAGTATCATCTGACAGGCTAATCAATCATCCAGATTCTACTTGCACGAATGCTCGGGATGCTGTGCTGTTTTCCATGTGCATCTATTGAGCACCTGTCGACCAGGTCATTCTGGACAGCTGGTGGCCTCGGCTCTCTGTTCTGCTCTGACATCACTCCAATGCTCATCTGTCATTCAATCACTCGACATCGTCTGGTGCTATAAGCAACTCTATCTTGTAAACAATACGTACTGTAGACTTTCACACACCAGGTGCTCCTGCTGACACTGAAAGGCTTGCTAGATGCATGTCCAGAGTCAGAGATTTGGCACTTTACACCGAATTTTAATCTGCAGTCAGTCTGACCTCTGCTTAGAGCCCATAATGTAGGAAGTTGGCACGAAAGTCCAAAATTTGATCAGAAAGCAGCTTCCATAACCCACTGTCATTTTTACTGCTTCTTTAGCATTAGTGTTTCTAGGTGTTGCCTTGTCCTAGCCTAACAGTAAAGTGCTCGAAATTGACGTTTTAGGGAAATGGTTTGAGTCCTTCATTAAGCAATCCTTTCCCACCGGGTCACGACCAGGGCGTTGGTTCAAGTCTTGCTGCAGTCGATTCTTTATTGCCTGCTGCAAGTGGACTGATACTCGCCAAGGCTCTCCTGCTGCTGCTGCTGCTGCCATATAAGTGAGACTACTTTTAATGGCTAGCTAAGGATGTTGACTAGATAAGTGGTTCACTCACAGCCGGAGTAATGTAATACCGTTTTGGGGGACCCTAATGAGACTTGTCTATCCTCTGCCATAGCACAAAATAAAGCCACTACTTGATCCTCATGTATATGAAATCGGCCAGCTGTCCCCCTTGCTAAAAAATGTAGGCTTCCTGCCTGTCACTGAGAAGTAATAAACGTTTGATCGACGACTCCCACTGCCTCATCTCGTGCATACCTAGCTGAACTGTTACAGCTCTGTCGACCGCCCTATTGAGCTATCTATCTCAGAGCAAATATTGACATGCCATTTTTCTCGTTAATGTTAGCGACAATTGCTTTTGCTTAAGTGCCTTCCACATTTGCAATGACAACTTATATTCTTTGCCTGCGAATTCTATTACTTTATTTCCACTTGTTCTTTGTTCTTACAACAACGAGAAGCTCACTACCAGTGGACTTGCTTCCCTGAGTCATAGTAGTTCTGTCACTGAAGAAATGCTGCACCATCTTGCCACTTGAGTGAAGTGCGCCATCTAGCCACGTGACTCAAGTGAGCCATCTCGCGGCATGACTGACTTTATCGCTTTAATTAGTAGAGATACCAGTTTCTTTCTCCACTGACCCTAGTCTGCTATGCTTCGAACTTTTTTGCTGTTGCATGGAATGCAGACAGTTAGCAAGCTGCCTAGACTTGGAATGTACACTGGACGGCTCTTCGGAGTGAACTTTTTTTTGTTTTTTTTGGTGAGCCATGATGGCACACTAGATAAAGGCGGTTGCTTTCACGACCTCGGGGTCCCGAGGTCGTGGGGTTAGATTCCTGCGGTGGGCGATCCTTTATCACCACTGCAAGTGGTGGTGATAGCCGTAAAGGCTCTTCTGTCGCTATACAAAAGAGATTGTTTAATCAGCAAGGATTATTATTATTTATGATTATTAACTGCTGCTTAGTATGCACCTGTATGCACTAATGCACACTAGTCCATTCAGGAACCAATGACTGAGTGCCACCATTTGCTAGACCTTTTACTAGATTATTTTTAGCCGATTATATTTATTATTATTATTAGATTATAGACCTGGATTGATTATCGTCTCGGACTTCCATCTAGGGAATCGGTTGGCCTATAGGCTTGCCCAACGTGACACCGCCGACGAGTGCAGAATGCAGGCTTGGCCAGGACAGCTCACCCTCCTGCAGTTCTCGGAGTTTCTAGGTGACTCTAGCCCGTATTGTCCTCTCTGCACTCCTCGTGCTTGCCACCTCGATATTAGCCTGGCTTGCCGCTTTGCTCGTCACATGTCCGGTCCATGCACGGGAACGAGCACTCGACTTTCAGAGTCTGCTCTCCTGCACTTAGCCGGCCGTCTGAGCCAGGCACTTGGTTGTTTGAAGTTGGCTTACTAGACCTTCGTTTAAGCTGCCCAGTGGGGTAGCAGTGGCTATAGAAGCAGCAGGGGGCAGGGCAGCAGCAGTGATAGCTCATGACTATACTCGAGGCCGGGTGTGAGCTTCAATGGTCAGATGCTAAACTGTGAAAAGTTTGAGATCCTGCTGCTTCAGCCAAACTGCATTAACTTCCAGAGAGCATTCCTCTAAGCCTATTTATAAGCCGTCTCTCGAGTGTGTGCAACTTCATTCACAGGGTTTGAAAGTAAGACCTGTAAAGTCGTATGCCTGTGAGCGCATGTGCTTGCGAACTAGCGAGCGAGTGAGTGCATGTGCGTGTGCATGCACGTGTCTGTGCTTGCCTGCTGACGTTGGGGTTGTGTAGGGGCACTAGCTGCTGGTGGGATTAACTAGGGAAGGCATGGCAGCCGTGGGTGAGAGAGGCTCCGTGTGACTTTATTGAAGGGGCTATGCTTTCCGGCAGCATGATGTCCGACTGAATGCGTAACCTCCAAAAACCTGTGAGGACTGGCGCTCGCAAAGGGGTGCACCGTTCGGTCGATGCCGAAAAGATGGAGGGCTCGGCTGGCCGTGTAAGGAGGAACTACTGCAGCTCGCGTGGGAATCGTGGCTTTTGGCTTTACACGTTTGACCAGCGGATCGAAGCTCCTTAGCCGCAGGACAGTTTGCTGCATCGAGATGTAGACTCATCTTTCTCGGAAAATTGGCTCAAACGTCACCCGGTGTTAGCTGGCCTAGTAATGGGTCGGCAGATTGCGTTGGCATGCTGCCGATAGCACAGGTCCCTGATGCAGCAGATGTTTAAACAACGGCTCAAAAGAAGTTTTGCAGCATGCAATTTTGCTTTCATGTGGTCCCACTTGGGTCGAGAGCAGGCCGAGCCCAGCGGCCTCTGGGCAAGGCAAAGCTCGTCGTGTCAGTAGCCGATGAAAATGTGGTGCCACTTAGACTGGCAGCAGGCAAATTCTGGGAGGGGTAGCCGCCTAGCAGGCTTGCATCAGCGACTTTAGCGAGCGAATAGATATAAAATAATAATAAATAGCGGCTAGATATAAAAGCCCCCTCTCTAGACTTGGTGATACTAAGATCTTTAATTAAGTCGTTGAGGTCTTTTTGATTGGGGTATATGAATTTCTCTCCAGCCTCCACATGTGAAGTTTTCATCTGGATCTCATCGTCTGCCTCTCTCTCCCTCTCTCTCTCTCCCTCTCTCTCTCTCTCTCTCTCTCTCTCCCTCTTGCTGCTCAATTCTTAAGACTCTTAGCTGGTCTCAGTTCAGAGGAGTCTTTACTGGGAGCTCATTGCAGTGTGGCACCGTGGCGGTGGATAGAGGAAGGTCTGGGTATGTGACAGGGGGTGTCTGTCTTGCCTGTCAAATGCATAGAAGGCCCCACCATGCAGGAATAGCAGCTACATGAGTGATCACTTGGTTGTTGCTGCTAAATGTTTAGGCTAGCAAACGTCACGACTCTATTTTTTCCTCTGTATCATCCTAAAAAGAAGAAAGTTGCATTGGAATACTAAATAAAATTAGTTCATCTATGACTAATTTATTTCCCATGTGACCAATAACTTAATAATCTACTAATTAAAGCAAACATTTTCCATCTTACCCTCTCAAAGCTCAACCAAGGTGCCCAGCATTTGTCCTGATACCAGACATACATAAATAAATATGTGCCTTGCATGTACACATCGCAGCACATGCTTCCACTCAGTAATTTTGTTTGCTCTTTCCTTGATAAATTGGCCGAAGAGATGCGACTGCAAGATGCTTTCAGCCTCTTGATGCCATCTCACAAAGATACAGAAGTAGCTATGAATCCACTTAAGAAGGTGGAACTAAACTGAACTGGTGGGCTTAAGGCTTCTGTATTTATATTGCTATTTGTATGGCCAAAAAGTATTAATAATGAATGTATTAATCTGCGATTTATTTATTCATAGAACAACTCACCAATACCATCCCTAAACGATTTTCATCTTGTCATCACATGTAAGGTTGAGGAAAACATGTGCCGTGTTTTTCATTGAATCATTATTAAATTCACTTAATTATTATTTCATTAAATTATTATTAAAATCATTATTTTAGCACGGTGCACGAACTCTTTCCTCAACCTTATACAACCAGACATATCAAATGCTAAACTGTTTTACCTTTCTTATGACAAGCAAATTTGATTGAAGAACAGTACGATTGCTCGTGTGATACGAATGTGTATTTTCTACAAATACTACATATTTTGATTTATCACCAGGCATTTGGCAGTAACTGCATCTGCACTGCTCTGGAATTTTATCACTTTCATGGTCGCAAAAGCAAAGTTTTTGGGGAATACTGACCATTTTGGGAAAAGTGATCAAGGCCCATAGAATAGGATATCACTTTTATGCTGACGATACTCAGTTGTATTTGTCATTCAAACCGTTGGAATCTGCTGCAGCAACTGAGAAACTGAATGCTTGCCTTGCCGACATTCGATCCTGGATGTCGGAAAACTTCTTGACTCTAAATGACGATAAAACCGAACTGCTGCTCACAGGACACCCTAAGCGTGTGGCTGGATTAAAAGGCTTTGCTCTTCTAATAGGTGATGCTGTTGTGCAACCACCACCACGTGCTCGAAATTTAGGTGTCGTTTTCAAGACAGCTGCCTCAATTTTAAAAGCTTCATTCAGAAGACTGCTTCTAGCTAGCCATCACGTCCGATCCCTATCTAAGATTAGGAGCTGTCTTCCACAGTGGCTTGCAAAAAATTTAACTAGCTCCTTAGTTCTGTCCCGGCTTGATTATTGCAATTCCCTATTGGCTGGGCTACCAAAAAAAGCAATTAGGCCACTGCAGCCGACTATGAATATGGCTGCGAGGCTAGTCTTCAAGTCCCAGAAGTTTGAGCACGTGTCTCCTTTGCTAAAAGAGCTAAGATGGATGCTTGTTGACCAACGAATTCAGAGCAAAGTGCCTACGCTGACCCACAAGGCCCGCCACGGGTTGGCTCCTTCGTACCTAGCTGAACTGCTGCATCAGTTTCAGCCTGTTCGCACCTTCAGGTCCTGTGTGGACAATAAATTAGCTGTTCCAGCCCTTCGCTTAAAAACCGTTGGCAACAGAAGCTTTAGCTCTGCTGGTCCTAGACTGTGGAACTCGCTTCCACAATTCTTACGAAATGACAACTACTCTCCTGCTGACGACTATGGCTCATCCTTTTCAGCGGTCCTGAGCCGCTACTTCTATGCAACTCACTATCTCAACTGCTCTCCTGACTCTGCTATGCTTCCCACTTTCTCTTTGTTGCGTGAGACGAAGTCTGTTTGCTTCCGAATGCGTTCCGAAAGCCGCTTAGGCTGTGAGAGCGCTATACAAAACTCTCCTGCATAACACCCACATAGTCTTTATGGCTTTGTGGAGTTACAGGGGAGATGCATTACATTACATTTTCTGTACTTTTAAATGCACGAGCAATTGGGAAATAGCGCTTAATACCCATGACTAAGGATAAAGTAAAATCTTGTTACACAATGTCTTCTAGATGCACTGTCTTCGGTGGTGCTGGGGGAATGGAGGGTGATACTGACGATGAACCGGATTGGGCTGATACTTGCTTTAATTTGCAATCATTAGGCCGGCTCAAGCCACTGAGCCAAAGGTAGCTGCGCATCCTAACTGCGATGGCAGCATCTATAGAGATGCCGGCCGATGCCGAGTCCTGATACTGGCTGTGGTTCTTGTGCAAGCATCTAATCAGAACTGATCGACAGTCTGCTGATGCATGAATGGTTCCGAACGTTGCAGGAGCATGGCAGTGAAGACAAAAATGTTCGTGGCCGAGGACGTAGCTGTTGGCAACATACTGCTGTCGCCTGGTGAGTGCAACTTGTGGCCTGTCCCGGCTACGCTTTCTCAAATTGGTGTTCGACTCGTGAGCATATGCATCAGTTATGCCTGCTTGTCGCTCTGGTGCCAATTTTTCTCTGGTGATTAGCTTTAGTCTGGCTTGTGTTACCATCCCGGGTCTACCGAATCCCTAGAAGGACAAGGTGCAGCCCTCAACATGAAGAAAGCCACACCGCTGCCTTTACCGGCGTCCTAAATGCATACACATGAGCTGTAATGTCTCCGACGTGTGGACGAAGCCCCGTGGACAGTTGTGCGTAAACTTCAGTGGTATCAGTGGCCAAAACTTCCGGTAGCAGGTGGCACGGCAAGACGAGATGGTGGCTCATATACATGCAGCAAAAATGTGTTCGTTTGTTGTAAATATATTGTTTGTTCCAAGTGGCTTGAGTGCAGGGGCCACTACAGATTTATTGAAAGTTTTGTGCCCAAGTTTGAAGCTTTTAGCCTAAATGCATCCGCCCTCAGATCAGCTCGAGTCGGGAACACGATCGTCAGATATTGCTCATCATCGTTGATTCCTTCGTTTGCTCCCCCGTGCAGTTACTTTAGTGCAACTGTCGGTTTATTAATAAGTTAGCTACCTGACCTGGGGCCAAGCATGAACGGTCTAATCAAACATTTTTCTATTAGTCGAGAATTTCAGTGTGCTAGCTTAGTAGATGCCAAGTGTGGCTTTCAATATCAGCAGAGATAATTCCAGCTACTTTCGACAAAGTTGTCAGCCGTTAGAATTGAATGTTTAGAATTGACCCTGATTGTTGCAACGATGTTTTCTTTTGGATCGGCAGCTCATAGCTATTAGAAACACAATCAGCACATGCATCGGTGTTGCTGGTCACGAGGTACTCAACCTCCGTCGATGGGCGTAATCTCCACTGGATATACTGTCGGCTTGTGGGCGTGCACTCCTATTGCTCAAAGAGCACGATCTAGGCCATAAGTATGGCTGCACTCGGGAGCTGATAGGCACGCGAAAGTGCCGTGGCACTGCTGTGCACAGATCGTGAAGTTTACTACTTCTACGAGGCCGGTGCCGCCAGGGATTTATTCACTGAGACTGGTAAGCTCGTCGTATTGTAGCTTGCTGTAACTTCTACCTAAGAATTGGTGGCTTAGCCAAAGCGGTCTGGAACCAACCCGTGAGGGTAAGTAGAGTAGACGGACATGCTTTTCCATGTGCTCGTGATGAGGGCCTGCTGAAAAAGTCATAGTCAATTAGCTGAGAATGATGTGATGCCAGTGGAGGATAGGTAGGTAGCGCCAGCAGCTTGGCCGGCATTTCCGTTCCACTTGGTTGGAAGGGCAGTTTTTCTGGTGAGACCGGAACGATGGCACTGCGACTGACGGTTGGTTAATTTCGCTTACCGATAAGTTGATTATTAATAACAACTGTTGATACGTCGATAGTTTTTACCCTTAGAGAGCTTAATCTCAACCGGGCTCTTTAAAACTCGTTACAAGAGAATAAATATCCACAGGTTAGGGACACGCACAGTCTCATGCATGCAAAAGCAAACCGGTACCATGCTTAGGCCAGCATGCTAAAGCAGGCATGCAAAAGACATTCACCAAGACATTCAGAGCCACCGGCCAGTAAAACCCATGGCTAGTAGTAGGCAGTGAATCCTTAAGGGATGAATGCACTGAAAGCACAACGGAACAAGAGAAAACAGAAAAGCTCACTGGAGCAAAGGACAATTGGAGCAGAGCAGACACATCTTTATATGAGACTGAAAGGATGCAAAGTCACTGCAGGCGGTGACCGAAGGCGAGTTTCAGAGTTTCGGCGTACGCACTGAAGGCCCGACCTCTGAAATATTTTATCCAGTGCCACGACGACGGGCGAGACTGCTGGAAGTCGAGGATCCGGGCAGTTTGCCATTTGCTGCAGCTGAGAGGGGCGATCGCGGCACCTTCCGATTTTGGGGCTGTACTGTTAGCTGTGGTGTACCTGTACTGTTAGCTTAAGCTGCCCGGATACAGCATCCGTTTGGCCCTACCGGTATCGGCTTATCAACTGTGTGGGTGTAGCTATGCGGCGGCAGCTGCGGCGGTGGCCGGGTGAAACCAGGGCTGCAAGTCCTCGCTCGGTGGCCTGCTGTGGCTGTACGGCTGTCATGGCTTACCAACCAGCCATCCAGGGTTATTCAGGGGTCGGTTATTGACGTCAGTCGCAGCCCTCGGCATCCTGTTACCAGCCTGCGTTCCTCTTACAGGGCTCGTCGATCAGATAAGCAACTTCCACGACATTCTGCTGAAGGAGCTGCCAGAGAACCGTAACGACCTTTGGCTTCTCGACGGCTACCTGTACCATAGCAGCCGAGGTGCTGCTGAACCCGAGGTAGAGGTAGTCGTGGACCTAGCGACCCCCTGCACGTATGAACAGCTTGTCTTCTTCTTGCCGACTGTCTGTTTCATTGTTTGAGTTACTAGCATAGGGGGAATGTTGTCTTCACTCCATTAAGTTGTACAATGTTGTCCCTTACTCGGCAAAGCCTCTGAAGAACGCAGTAGAGGTGGGTGTGGCTGCTAAATCGGCATACCGATACAATTCCATCGGTCGTGAACCACGTCTAGAGAATGTTACTGAGAGCTTATGTAAAGGCAAGCCAGCGAAAATATTGAATTAATAGGAATTATGTTGATTCTGAGATCTTAGAGGCCCGCAAACACCTCAGAGAGTCTACCCGACTTGTGCCACGCTCGAGCGGCCCTCTGCTCGTCCATAAACATGGAATAGCGCCTGCTGAGTTTTTCAGTGGGCTGTAGGTTAATTCTACCAAACAATAGAAAGGTCGTTTAGTGGTAGTAATAATAACATATGTATATTGTGTCTCTTTCTAAGCACCATACATAAGGGTGATTAGAAAGGAAACACAGAAACTAATTAGTGAACATGCACAACTCAATATTCATCACATCAAGGACAATCACGCTGGTGAAAAAAATGCTATCAGGTGCGAATGGATTTTAGCTAATTTTTAAATGTCCTCAAGTCAGTCAGTCAGGTTTGAGTTGTGGTTTTTGGAAGCATAGAAACTGAAGGTGTGGCCTCCAAAAGGATTTGAGGTTGGTCAGAAGTGCAGCTAAACTACTAATAAGAGGAGCTGAGGAATAGATTTGACCAGTAGGGACTCATGATACACCCCACATGCTGAAACAGGTGGCATGTTTGAGTTATGGTGGTATGACCTCGACGGTAAGCAGCCCGTGGAGCCCCCTCCCCCCTGCTGTGTGGAGCCCTGCCTGGTGCCTTCTTGCTTTTCTCACCGTGGATAGTAGTTGTAGCCTTTAAAGGTGGATTACTGCTCTTCCGAGAAGGATAGTTTAGTCCTAGAGCAATTGAAGAATATGTTACGTCGTCTTTGGGAGCTCTACCATGAATGACCAGTGAAGCCGGAAGCCATTATCCATTTAGATAGACGACACCCTAAGACTAACCAGGGTTGACATTATCTTAGCATGTAGGCAGGGAGCCTTCGTAGCAAGGTCAAAGCCTGGCTGGTTTTTGGCAAGCAGCAATGTTTTTCAGGATAGAGCAAAGTAGAGACAGGCTATAAATTGTGGTCCCTCCCACTCGATTCACTGTCGGGTGAGGCCTGTTCATCGAAACAAGAGCAAGCTGCAGCTGCTGCTGCAGCTGCAGCAGTGTGCCAGAGTCGCCTGTACTTTAGTGTAAGCGTGCTAGACAGTTCCCTGCTGCCTTGGCAGGCTCTGCCTATGCTGACAGCTCGACAGCCCAGTCGTGAGACATGCTGAACGACCTCGAGGCACCGTGGTGCAAGGTTGCGCCGCCAGGTGGCAGAGGGCGTGCAGCTTTTAGTATTACCAAGTTGCTGTGAATGTTCCCACTCCCACTGCCTACGACCGAGTTCGGCAGCGCTGATCCCGTGACGTCGGCGTGCCGGGCTGCTGCTGTTATTTACCGTTGCTTGTTGGGTCGGTGGCGTTGCAGGTCGGTGATCTACGTGTGCGGTTTGCCTATGCCGGATCGTGCCTAGGAGAGAATGCCGACATGGTACGTGTGTGGCACAGAAGAGCGGCGCTATCAATGTCTCAGCATGTAGCTGCTGCGTTGCCCTCCTGAAGCGAAGCACAAGCCGACTTTGCTAAGCTCAGCTGAGGCTCATGCTGCTCGTGTTCCAAATCTCCACGCCCATGCGCAGTGCTTGTGTTGGCAATACTAACATCGTTTAACTGTTGCCCAGTCTGCAGGCGGCCTTGAGCAGCATGAACTGAGCCCTCATGATTTTTAGTTCCCTACGTTTGATAAGTGGCGTTGATCTGATGAGTTGAATGCGAGCTTGCTTACTAAAAGCATTTTTGTGCTTATTCCGTTGCATTGCTCAATAAGCTGTTGTATTAGGACATCATGTGTATGCTGCCTTTTACCCATGCGACGTGATGCTAGTGTGAGGTTGCTTAGGGCAACGTGGAATTCACAATGCTTGAGAGATCGTTGTTTCTAGCACCACCGTGGGTCGTATCGTACGCCTTCTTTCATGAATTGCACCTCTTTAGATGCGCTGGGTCATTATTTAGACAATGCTTCAATTTAGGTGAGTGTTGTGGCCAAGCAGTCAGGAAGGATGCTGGAGAAATATCAAACCGGTGAAGGCGACAGCATCGAGATTCTGTGCGAAGGCAGCCATACTATTCAGGTATTTAGTAGGTGGCTTTACAGTTATTTCTTACACTTGCATTAATGCCTGTTGTATTACTTGCAGGTCCGGCATGTGTGCATGCTTGTGATTGTGCATGTATGCGTGTGTGTGTGTGTGTGTGTGCGCGCGTGCGTGTGTGCAAGTGTGTGTGCAGGTGTGTGCGTGTGCGTGGTCGTGGGTAGGTGTGCGTGCGGGCGTGCGTGCGCGTGTGTGCATGCGTGCGTGCACGTGTGTGCATGCATGTGTGCATGTGTGTGTGCGTGCGGGTGGGTAGGTGGGTGGGTGTGACTGGTTATCGGTTCTGCCACAGTTAGTCTTTGTTTTATGTAGCTACTAGTGCTCCCGAAGCTCATAAGTCGCACAACTTGCTGATGACAGCTAGGTTCAACTACAATAGTTTTGCACCAGCAGAACTGGCACAATGTACTTGTTCAAATAAATAATAAATAATAAATACTAGCTGATTTAACAGCCTCGTTTTGTATAGCGACAGAAGAGCCTTAACGGCTATCACCACCGCTTGCAGTAGCAATAAAGGATCGCCCACTGCAGGATTTGAATCCACGACCTCGGGGCCGAGGTCGTGAAAAACAATCGCCTTACCTAGTGTGCCAAACTCGAAATTGTTATTACAATCTAAGAAATGTGTCAATTTGTGTGTCTGACTCTGAGAACCATAGTTTGGCTGCTGCAGACGCAGCTGAGATGCAGCAGTTATTGAATGAGGTGAGTTAAATAAGTTAACACTTATTTGGAGTCTATTGAAATCCAATTGCCAGCAGTAAGCAGGCAACCTTTATTTTGGTTCTTGACTGATATTAAGTGTCGTCTGCCAAAAACCTCTAGCCTCGTGGCTCTGATAGTGTCAGACCCTGCTGCCACTTGTGCCAGGCTATCATGACAGCAGCTCAAATGTGCAATATCTCATCATCTGGAGGGTAAAAGCATCCTCTAGCCGCCAGGTAGTTTTGTGCCACCCAACCAGCTGCAAACCAATGCTACCGTGATAAGGAATCAAACTTTGAATGATCACGTTCACACTTAGAACTGGTTGTAGCAGTTAGAATCAGCACCTAGAGGTAACAAGAAACTCATTAAAGTAGATTTGAATGCAGTGTAAGTGTTCTAGGTATGACACACATTCTTCACACTTGATCGACCAAATGGTAGACATAATTACACTGGGTTGCCAGGTTCTATCAGTGTCCAATTGATCAGCTCGTGGTCTACTTCTTTTCACACTGTATGCCTTCACTCTTGTGCACATGAGTCGCTAAGCCTAATTTTGGCTTTAATTTGTGTGTAGGTGACACACAGAGCTGTACACATGTGCTTTTATTTCTCCTTGCCTTCAAGAACCTCTCTCAGCTCACTCTCAGCTTCGACATTTTCACTTGGACGACAGCTTTCTCAAATTGAACGACGATAAGGCCAGCTTGATAGTTATCAAAAACGTTGCTTCGCTCGGAAACTGGAAAGCCCAACCCTCGAAAATTGGCTGGGCCTCTATCGCCTGTAGCCTCTGCAAGAAATCTGAGTGTCTCATTTGAAAACAAGGCTTTGGTTACATGCATACATACATACATCAGGCCTACTGTAAAGTCTACCTACTTTAAGCTACAATATGCAATAACAGATACAATAACATTCATAAGATTTTACATTTCATAGCATTGCAAAGATTCGGGTTCACTCAGACAAGCATGCTGCAGCTATGTTTATCCGTGCATTTGTGACTTCCCAATAGACTTGTGTAACTCTCTCCTTGCAGGTCTTCCTGTCCGTGCGATAAACTGCTTTCAGATGGTGCAAAGAACACTCGTTACAGTTGTCCATCGTCAGTGGGGCAGCTGCCTCATTGCACTCCTTCTCACCGACATGCCTTGGCTTCCCTGTCAAGCAGCGCATCGGCCAAGTTTCCGCCGTTGGCTTTCATAGCCTCTCTTTCACTTGCTCCAGAATAGTCAAAGTCAAAAGGCACCCCATTCATGCTTCGCATCGTACCACTCACTCTTCCGACTCAAAAGTCGTTCAGCTTAGCATCTAGCTAACGTGAACTCTCTTGAGCCAGTGCCTTCAGTTCTTATGCTTCTAAAGTCTGCAGTTTGCTGCCGACTCGTATCTCCCGGCAGCAGCATGCGACTTGTATACACTGAAAATTAAGCTAAAAAGCAGCACACGTTCTGAGGGCACCATGTGCACTTGCTGCCCATGCTGCCGTCGTATGCTGTGTACGTACGGCCCATGCCTTGCAATGCTCCCAAATATTTATTCGCATTTTTTGGCAACCGTCCCCGAGTTTGCTGACTGGTGTCGGCGTGCAGGCTCTGAGCTGCGTTGATGCTCGCTCGCTCGCCACAGGAGCTGTTCTCAAGGAGCTACGCGATCAACACGATGCAGCTGCTCGCGATTCGAGCGCTCGGCTGGCTCGTCTCGTTTGCAGCCTTCACCTGCCTGCCGCAGGGTTTCGTCGCCCTGGGTGAGTAGCCCCGTGCGAAGCGCTGCTGCTGCTGCCACGGCTGTAGCCGCTGCTGCAGCCGAGGCTGAAGTCGTACGGAACTGGCCATGCAGCGCGTGCTTGACAACACGCGATGGTCGCGAGGATGCCTGTGAGCGCGCGAGTGCAGCAGCCAGGATTCCAGCTTGGCATCACCGCTGCCGCCCGGCCCCGCCCCTCGAAAGAAGTGGGCCAGTGAGGCCTTGAGTGCACTACGACGATTGTCTGGTGGGAGCATGCGTACGGTGACCTGCGATAAGCAAAGGTGACGCAGAAGCAAGACCAAGTCTCCGAAAGACTCGTGCGGCACTAAGCGCCTCCAGGGAAAAGACGGGTGGGCGCGGCCACCGTTACGACTTGGGCTTCGATGTGCTTTGATTTCGATTGAGCTGCCGTGTTGCTTCCTCACCATGCTCCACTGCATAGTTTTGGTTCATTTAACTCTCTTCTGCTTCTACGACCTCGGCACCGGTCGATCTCCATAAGGCTACCCCACACCCCCGTGGCCCCCCCTTATGGATCGTTGCAAATACTGAAGTAGTACTAGGCGATACCCTACAATACTGGGCAATAAGGGCTGCACTGTCGGTATAATCGCTAGGCCTGCCTTCGAACACGAGCCGACCAGTGAGGCAGGATTAAAACCATAACTGCCTGCATGCAGTCCGAGTGCCCTCTTTAGGGATAGTAATAATAATAACAATAATAATAATGCGTTTGTATAGTTTCCTCAGATAACTTAATCTCTTTCTAGGCACTTTGCATATGCAGTAAAGGAAGCATGACCACGTGGTTACTAGTAACGTGCATAGTATTAACATACACGATATGGTTAGTAGTTATATGCTGTGTTGACGTACATAATACGGTTAGTGGTAACATGCACCGCGTAAGCCGGCATAAGGACACGCAGGACAAAACGCGAGTATCCACCTAATGCAGCGAGAAACGCGTGTGTTTTAGCTTCTTTCAAGTTAGAGGATGTCATGACGGCAGTCGGGTGTAGGCTCCAGGCTTAGGGAGCATACGAACTAAAGTCATAGTCTGCAAAGAATTTGAGGTTGGTTCGAGGCACAGATTTGAGTCAGAAGAGCGGTTGGTACGATGTGTAGCCTGGTGTGGGAGTAGTTCTGATAGGTAGGCTGGTGCAAGAGAACAAATTGACTTAAAAGTGAGTGACAGAACGTTGAAGTCGATGTGCTGCTTGATTGGAAGCCAGTTCAGGTCGGTGAAAAGGATTGTGATGTAGCAATGGCAATGCTCACGACAGACAAGCCTTGCCGCAGAGTTTTGCATGGCATGTAAGTGCCTGATTGCACAGGCAAGTAGACCAGTGAGCAGTGAGTTACAGAAGTCGAGATGGGATGTCGCAAATGCATGTACCAAATTGAATGTAGTATCCCTATCTAAGCATGCTTGAATTTTCGCAATGTTATGTAGCTAAAAGTAGGCAGACTTGACTGCAGAGCTGATGTGGTCGTCTAGTGAAAGGTTGCTTTGGAACAGGACGCCTTGCTTTTGCACACAAGCTATTGGGAGATATGCTGGTAGAGACGATCTTGAGCTTTAAGGTTTATAATTTCCGAGTCACACTTGGTTTGCCCATACTAGTAAGCTGGTTTTTATTGACACTCAGCTGAAGGAAGATTGCTGCCAACCTTTAGGAGATGTCAGTAATCCAGCAAGGGAGTTGAGAGAGTTGAGCATGCTAAAGGGAGGGATCAATGCATTGGTACTGCTGTGTATCAACTGCATATAAGAAAATAAAGCCTATGTTGTGCTTGGCAGTCACACCAGCACCAAGAGGGAAAGTATAACCTGGTTAAGAAGCCGACCAAGCACCGAACCTTCAGGTACCCTGTACTTCAGTGGTTTCTCTGGTGATCTTTGGTGTTCGCATCAATACTCGGGAGTCTAGCACTGAGATAGGACCTATAATATTGCAATGAAGCATCAGTGATGCTTCTTTGATAGGAACGGTAGAAAGGGAGACTGGACGAAAGTTGCTCAAGTTCTCTTGGTCTGGTGTTGCTTTCTTAATTAATGGCCTAACAACAGCCTTTTTAATTGGTGCAGGGACATTACCCAAGGTCAAGGACACATTTATTATGTTAGTTATGGATGGAAGCAGCAGATCTATGAAAAAGATGGAAATCATAAAAAGAAAAAGATAAAGAAGATAAAGATAAAAGCTTAAAAGACCCAGCATCATATCTTATTCGTTTCCATATGTGGCGGCATTCCTTTTTTCATCCTGTCATAATTAAGGCACTCCTCTCTGAGCTTTGACAGCACGTAGCTTTTCCTGTTACTCTACAGCAGTCTCTTCCTGCTGTAGAGCTTGTGGTATGCTACCGTTTCGGTAGAGTTTTGGCAGTGCGGCACTAATGGGTTGTTTTTGTTGCTTTTTCTCTCGTTGTTGTCTGCGAGAGTTATGCTTAAATTCGTTTTCTTTTCTCCATTTTGTTCCCAATTCATTACGGTGAAAACTCTCCAATCCACAATGGCGAGCCTGCCCGTGAAAAATCACGGAGACCTCCACCTTTGCTTTGGAAGGCTGGCCTTGTGCATCAGTTGACCTATCGGATGAGCCAGCCCCACTGACTGCTTTAGCTTAGAGTTCTTAGTTAACGGAGAAACACCTGTATAGGAGGAAAAACGAAAATGTATTTCCAAATTATTATTCTTTGTAATAATTTTTTTATAAAACGAAAAAATCTAATTGTATGAAACTTATTCGTCAGCACCGGGTAGCGAATCTGTAATGGCTCACTGGGTAAGGCGGTTGCATTTCCCGACCTCGGCCCCGAGGTCGTGGGTTCGAATCCTGTGGTGGGCAATCCTTTATCGCCACTGCAAGCAGTGGTGATAGCCGTAAAGGCTCTTCTGTCGCTATACGAAAAGAGTGTTAAATCAGATAGTATTATTACTATTATTATTATTATTATTATTGAGCAGCATGCATGGAACAGTCAGACATGGTAATGTAATGTAATGTAATGTAATGTATCTCCGTCAGTAACTCCACAAAGTCATAAAGACCATGTGGGTGTTACGCAGGAGAGTTTTGTATAGCGCACTCACAGCCTAAGCGGCTTTCGGTACACATTCGGCAGCCAACAGACTTCGTCTCACGCAACAAAGAGAAAGTGGGAAGCATAGCAGAGTTAGGAGAGCAGTTTAGGTAGTGAGTAGCATAGAAGTAGCAGTTCAGGACCGCTGAATGGTATTGTAATGTATTTCCGCCTAACTCTACAAAGACAAAGTGGGTTTTACGAAGGAGAGTTTTCCATCGCCCACTCAAAGCCTAAGCAGCTTTCGGTACTCATTCGGTAACCAACAGACTTCATATCATGAAACAAAGAGAAAGCAAGAAGCACAACTGAGTCAGGAGAGCAGTTGAAGTAGTGAGTCCATATTTAATTGTAGTAAGCCTCCGTGATGAATCATGAGCAAATTCTATTTATTCTTGTCCTTTGCTTACCAAAGGCAGTTGCAGCAAGGCGAGTTTAATTTCAATTATAGGAGTGCATTTTACAGCTTCGTATGCAAATTAGAAAGTTATCTCCCCCTTTTGACAAGAAAATCAATGCTGTACTATCGTAGTAGCAGTATAAATACTACAACGGGCGCAATGTAAGTGGGACGTCAGTGACTGTGTCGACTAATTAATTAACTAACAAACCTAGCTTCTTATAGGGGTCGATGACATTGCATAGTAACAGGCAGGGACACACCGGCAGTGCCTATAGTCCGGGACGTCTGCTTTGTGCACAATCCCTCAAGTTACCACTGAAGGTGTCGGAATGCATCATCACTACCTGCAGTCGCACTGCAACAAGCAGCTAGGAAACATTGCCCACTACCAGCGACTCGAATCTTAAGCCACAGTACTGTACACAGTCGCCGATTTGGTGACTTGAGCCGAGTTTGCTTTCATCATATCGATGTTTGTGCCTATTTCTCCATTCGGCCGAGCGTAAGCTGACTGGTTTGCTTGGGTGCAGTGAAGGATTGCAAAAGTGCAGGGAATGGGCGTTTTCCACTGCTGCTGCACTCTTACGACACACATGTCTGGTGGGATCAGCACGTGTCTGGCAGCCCTCTCCTATGATTGGGCCATCAGCCAAGGTTAGCGCTTAGCCCCCTCCTTGAAACAAAAATGTGTAGCCTTGGCCATGCATAGGCGGATCTGGCTAATTAGGATGCACCTTCGATTCGAGCAGCTATGTGGCCTGGCGGTAGACTGGCTTGCATTAGCAGGTATTTCAGAATGCCTGATTACTATCACAGTAGGAAACAAAAGCGCTGCTGCTGCCTGCACGTACTGGCCATTTGACACATTCGCCACAGGCCCAATCTAGTTACCAGTGCTTTGCAGCTACGATGGTGGGGGTGCCTTAATAACAATAACAATAATAATAATGCATTTTTATAGTGCCGTAAGATAACTTAATCTCTTTCTACGCACTTGACATTTGCTGCAAAGGAAGCACGATCGAATGGTTAGTGAGTCTTTGCTTGCTGCCCACGATCCCCTGTCGATCTCTGTCTTGGCAGCTCCTTGCACTTCGCCAGCGCCATGCTCCCGTTTAGTGAGCCGGCTGCCGATGGGACGCGATCTCGCCTTGACGGGTCGTCACACGATGAATGCTGGACTGGCCACAAGCGTGACTCTCGCCACCGTTGCTGGGTGCTGGCTGCTTCACAGGCCCTGGCTGTGCGTGCTTGCTCTAATGCTGGCAGCAGCGCTGCCCGTGCTTCTTCGACAGCTCGTCGCCCGAGTCCGTCGTTCGACCAACGAGCTTCGCCATTAGCCGGCCCCCCCCCGTGCGGGAACCCCCCTGCTATAGTATCCAGTTTGTCCGACTGCCGATCGTTCGGGCACCTCGTGCTGTGATGTGCCCGAGTCTTCCCGCGTCCAGATCTCGGCTCGTGCTGAGGCGGATCAACTTTGACCTTGGTTTCTCTGGTCTCCACCAAGGCGTAGCTGATGGGTGTACGTGTTTTTTGTGTTTACGATGCCACCGCTGAGTAGATGTCACTGAAACGCTCCTTTTCATTTCAGCTGTGAAGCAGAGCAATCAATTCAGATTGACCTGTTAGCAACTCCAGTTTCTTGTGATTTAGCTATAATCTGTATGTCTGTCACACAGGCATGCCTTTTAATACAAGTTGTTTTCACGTGCATCAATATCTCCGAAACTGCTGAGTGCATGTATACTAATATGTACATCTTTTACATGCATGTTGCCCACTGATCAGTATTCAACTGCACTGGTCATGTTTGACTGCTGGAATGTGCGAAAGAAAAACGGAGACAAATCCGAGCTTGCCTCACGGCTGCCCAAAGCCCACTTTTGGGGCAGATGGTGTAGTTGTACATGCTACTATCGTGTAACGAAATGGTGTAGTTTTATCTTCACTCACTAGTAAGTTTATTTCTTTATTCTGCCCTTCGTGGAACGATTTCAAGCCGATACATCTGACATGTTGCTGAGAACCTGGTGTGCTACAAGCTGTTGTTACCCAAATGCACGAGAATGTAAGTTAATGCTTGATTAAAAGTCTGTCAAGATGTATTTCTTGCCAAGTTTTCTGGCATATAGCCTGCTTATGCCTAATTGTTCTGAGTGCTGCCTGATAAAGACCTAGCTCTTTCGTCTGATGGTGCAACCTGCTGTTGGCAATCGAATGCGTTAGATAAAGTCTGTTGGCTACCGAATGCGTACCGAAAGCCGCTTAGGCTGTGAGTGCGCTATACAACACTCGTGCCTAACACCCGCATAGTCTTTATGGCTTTGCGGAAATACGGAAGGAGATACATTACGTTACATTACATGCGGATGTGTGCCTAATTATCGGATCGGCATTACTCTTGCGGGTAGACTTCAATTTCAGTTTCGTGAAGCACACCTGAGCCAAGGTTCACATTTGCAAGCAAGTGGCAAGTTAGATCGAAATGGAGATGCTTCGACAGTAATGTAAATGCATGCTTGATTAGTCGTCTTTCAAGACGTATTTCTTGCGAAGTCTTGTGGCGTCAGGCCTGTTTATGCCAATGATATTTACTAATTAGATGGGTAATTGAATGCAACTGCAATGAATGGAACACATACGTACTTACTGTGTTTATTATTTTGAAGCAATGCCTGGCTGGTCTGACCTGACTTAAAGGAGTAGGTCATTCTACAGAGACGGGATGCAGACATCAGGCCTCTTGAGTCCCATGAGAACATCTACACACGAAAATTTTGAAAATAACACCGAATTTTGTAGGCCCACTTAACAGTAAGTCCTAGAATTTTCGGGATTCCGAGCCTGCATGAGGTGTGAAGAATCTGGAAACACCAAAGTGGACACGTGGAGGCAGCTAGTCGTCATTTTTAATTACAGCAGGGCTCTAATTATGAGGCAAGGCATTTATGTGCACAGTCGCATCATCGAGCTGGGGTACTCGTACTTTGGCCATATGTACGGTACCAACCTTCCCAAAGGGCCCACCCTTCAAAGATTGGTTTAGGTACTCCGGTATGATGCTCATTCAGAAAGATTTGGAGTTGGACCAATGTTTTATTGTGACAATAAGGATAGACCTATAAGCGAAGACTTAGCATTGTTAGAGTGGAGACTGCTACAATTGTGACCATTTGGCATCTGACAAAGGATTAATTCCTTCAGATAGCCATGCTGTGGGACTAAAGCTGCATGCATATAGAACTGGGCAGCACTGTGGCAGTGCAGCCCGTAAATGAATGAGAAGCCTTGTCGTTATGCTCTGAGGACAGCACGTAACCGAAAGCACTGCTCGAGTCGATGACTCAACTTCCAGGTCTGACATCGGCTGTAGTGGTACCGAGTCGGACAAAAGCCACCGACTAAACTTGTGGAAACGTGGTGCCAGTGTGCCTTGCTAGGATCGTCACCAGCAGAGATCTGATCCAGCCAGGTACACCGAAAAGAAGCGAGTTCAATGCAGCCTGCTCGCGCGTATCTAGCCGGTTGGCTATTCTTGGCACAATTGTCAATTGAATGAGAACAGAATAGAGTAGCGAGTCACAGTTTGGCCAGATGGCCACTAGTCAGGTCTGTGCGGTGCAAGTAGCTTAGACAGCGAATCGCTGGGATGGTGCCCTTCAAGAGGTATTAACGATATTCTCAGTTTCCTCACCGATACAATCAAGAACAGAGCTGCCCCCGCGATAAATGCTAGACCAACGACCAGGACAGCAATCACTACCTGCATAACCTCTGGTGGTAACTGTGACATAGTTGAAGAAGCCGGTGATAAGCTGAGATAATCTGTAACGAGGCGTCGATACCAATAGTATTAGCTCGCCGATTTATGTAGATAGAAAAAGCATATTGACGAATGAACGCAAACATCTCAGAACGAGCGAACGGATGCGAATGCACAGTAAAGTGAGATGGTGCCGTAGAAAAGATATAATTCATTCGTATAGCGTACTAGGAGAACTTAAATCTATTCAGGCGCTTCGCTTATGCTACGGGGCTCGACCCTACGATCTGGGCCAGACCTTGGTCGGGGCAAGCATCTTAAACCACTGGACTCACCTGCGAGCAGCCTTACACCCGGGTAGCGATGGCTTCTATTAATCGAAGCTTGGCTATTCTAAAGAGAACTGCTTCTAAGATTTCCTGGCTACTGTTCGAACTTTCATGGCGCCAGACTCGCGGTTGTGCCCACCCGATTAGGAACGGCTTCAGAGATTACAGGCTAACACATATCGTGTTTTGCTAGAAGCACGAGGACTACGTAAGACGCTGTACCCGTGTACAATGTACACGTTGCCTTAGTGTCAGTCTGCGTGGGTGTTTGGCTCCAGCACTGGAGAAGGGATTGCTGAATTTGGTTCCGTGTCCGCGTTCTCATGGGCGGTGCTTACTGGCTGCCGAAAGGCCTTGTTGCCAATCTCATAGCTTTCAGAAGAACCCTAACATATGCACATTCCAGCTAATCGAATGGATACCAGCTACGATGCCTTTTGCTAGCAGTGCTTAGCAGGGCTAAAAGCCACCGTTACAGTGTACAGAATGACGCAAGTTATCATTCTTTCTATCCCTTTGCAGCAAATGTAAAGCGCCTAGAAAGAGATTGAGTTCTCTGAGGGCGCTTCATCAAGTGCATTATTATATTACTATGTTATATCCCTTAACGGATACATATTCGGTCGATTGGCCAGCTAGTTTTTTTTAAATAAGGTCTAAAGCACAACCTTGAACTTTTAGGGGTGCAGGCTAGACGTACCGGTGAGTCGTTTTGCAAGGGGCACAGGGGTGTGGTGTCGCGCGAGCTCAAAGGTCCGGCCAGAAACCATCCGCAAGCGGTACCTAAGTCGAGCCGAGGGGGGGGGGCTGTGCTGGCCAACGGTCTGATGCTAGGGCGATTACCAGTCGTCCATCCATCGATCCGTTCGGAGGCAGAGCCCAGAAATTCGCGTAGCGTCCGGACCAGCAAGATGTTCACGTAGGGGCAAGATCCGAGTGACTTTCACGGAGACGGGGCTCGAAAAACCCACAAATAAAGAAAAATGTAGCGCACAATCAAAGTGTTAATTTAAAACGAACTCGGAGGTTGCTCAGCAAGTGGGGCATAATTTCTTCGTTGGTAACGGTCGGAAGGCGAAGGCAAAGGTTCGGCGGCCCAGGTCGTTGCTGCCAGGAGGGGGGAGGGCGGCAATGGTAATGCTCCCATGGCCTCCCTCATGGCTCGGCCACGGTGGGGGGCTATGTGGTACCGTTAGACATTCCACGCTCGGGTTAGGCAGTAGAAATTAAGTGACTGAATGCCTCTTCTCCGAAGACAAAATTTGTCCTCGAACTCCTTAATGTTTGACTTGATTGAACCTGCCAATGTGTGACTTTTGATTGAACCCGCCACATTCGATGACCGCCCATTTTGTATCTCGCGTGTCTCCTCCGCATAGAAAGTGCCGGGCTCTGGTAGCATCGGATTTCTCTCACTTAGCTCCAACTTGACGCTCGTTCTCCATTTGATCAGGGTGGAGGACGCTATACCGACAAAACCCTTTCGACGAGGTTCAATAAATGCTCCTTGCTCTTACAAAACTTTTAGCCAACATTTTGGTCTCATATCTTCACAGAACACTGCTGAGTCATTTTGCACTCAAGCGTGTATCGACGAAGCAGCACCATCGAGTATACGCGATGAGGTCCTAAGATTAGGCTTATCCGTAGTAGCTGAGCTCCGATGTTTATACTAAAAATAGCCGAACGGCTGCGTCGATATAAAATCTTTCGTTCCTCAACATCCTGAAAGAAAACTGGACGTCCTGTACTTAGCTTGATTAAAATTAGTATAGTTAGATCATCTCTTTCTCTCTCTCAACTGGTTCGTGGCACTCACGTTTCTAATCCAGGATTCTGTACGGTATTGACCGCAGACTCTAACTCCTACTAAACCCTCGGGTCTTAGCCTAATTAATTAGCCAGATTGGACAGCCTCTCTTTGCATTGCGGCAGAAGAGCCTAAAGGCTATCTCCGCCGTTTTCAGCGGCAATAGAGGATGTCGAAGGATTCGAACCTAAAACCTCGGGACTGAGGTCGTGAAGAGCAATCGCCTTACTTAGTGTGCTTTGGCGGCTCGCATAATGGTAAGATGCTCTCACTGCGCCACCTAGGTCGCGGGTTGGAGTCCTGTAGTGAGCACACCTTGATTTTCCTTTGCAAGCGTGACGATGGCCACTAGGGTTCTTCTACAGCCGGATAAGCGAGGGTGATGAGTCAGCCGATCGGCCCTGGCCCTCTGCTCGCTACGATTGCTAGCCGTATCTGGACTTTGCCGATACTTTAATCTGCCCGAACCCAATTCATGCGTATCGCGTCAATGAATGCATACTGCCAAGCTGCAACTGTTACGCCTTTCGGTCGGCGTGAGAGAGCGTATCCAACTACTGCACGACTAACGCGGGATCTTGAGGAAAGGGAGTAAGAAACTACGCAGAAGCGTCTCGTAGAAGATCCGACTAAGATCCAAAGGGGCTTCGGTCCGGCTACAGCAACCTCTGCGCTGCTCATAATGACTATTCGCTTAAGGAGATAGAAGAAAAGTCCTATTCGAATATTGGCAACTTGTCTATGGAAACTCTTATCAAGCCTCCAAACGACCTGAAAGGCGACCGCAGATAAGAAAACTGGGTTTATGGACATGTAAATGGATGACAGGGTGGTTTAAGAGAACAAAGGGTAGTCTGTGCAAAGCTCGCATGCAGGGTCCTAGCTGACAGACGATTTTAACAAAGATTAATGTGAAATATCTTTCTCAATCCAAAACGTCGTGAGAGTCTATGAAGCAAAAAACGTAAGAGTTCAATTGAAGAGCCAGCAAATATACAAAGTACTTATACAACTAATTTCTCCATAAAGTGAAAACAAAGTGATGTGCATATATTTAGTATGCCGGCTTTAGTATTGACCCGTACGATGGTAGAAGAATAGTAAAGTATGAGTGAGAGTACAAGATACTAATCGAAAAATGCGTGAAAATAAAAAAAGCCTAAAACCAAGAATCGTGGCAGATTACTCGAGAATCGCGCCATTTAAAAAAATTGTTCCCCTGTTGTACCTTTCTGTTTCCTTTCAGGGTCCCTGGCTGCAATACAATTTTAGAGCCTTACCGAGCCTATCCCGAAACCTTAAAGTATGATGGCTTTCAAAAATCCCCCAGCAATTAACTAATTACACTAGGTCTAAGAAATACGTAATTCGTCAATGCGATCCATGTAATGAATATGGTCTCCTAAAATTAAAGCTGATAACAATCATGCTATGTCTCGATAGCCTTGGAGGTCAGGTGCTCGCTCTTCACGATCAAGGTCGTGCGTTCGAATCTTGCAGCGGGCAATCCTTGATTCCCAACTGCAAGTGGTGGTGATAGCCGTTAAGGCTCTTTTGTCGCTACACAAATGAGGTTATTAAATCAGCTAATATGATGTTGGCCCAGGCTTATTTTTGGCTATCAAGTAAACACGTGAAGTAAGTCAAATTATTAATGAAAATTTTTTGCGTTGAAACTAAATCTCAGCTGCCTGTTATTGCAATGGTACTTGGATGCCAGTCAAATGTATCTAGACTAGGTAGTAGAAATGACAAGATTTTAAGTAATTTCTATGTCTTTGTGGATTGCCCTTTATATCCTTACGCTTGCTGCTATAATTCAAGTAATAATTAATCAGTTGAATATTTATTTCAGGTATATTTAAAGTTTCTAGAAAGAGATTAGGTTCTCTTAGGGCGATAAACGTGTGTTTATTTTTGCATTTTAATACTAGCATGCCCAATCATACTGACCACTGACTGCATATCGTCTATTTTTGGGCCCTTTGCAGGCAGTTTTACATAGCAATGGTAGAGATCAAATAACATTTGCTGATTGAGCAACTAAGATACACTACAATTGTTAGCCTAGATCACACGAAAAGCTAGCCACAGCTTCTGCGCGCGCGTGTGTGTGTGTGTGTGTGTGTGTGTGTGTGACCTGCCGCGGCAGAAAACTGCACCCAGCGGCACCGTGCAACCAAGGCAACTCGAGTCATCAGCTCGTGTGAGTTCGACTTAGCGCTAACTCACTTCTAGATGCTGACAGAGCAGCAGCTTGATCGACGGATTGGCCACCAGCAGCCACCATCAGGAGCTGCCCCGCAGCGTTGCTGCTGACAGCCGGCGCCGCCGGCACCTGTAGGCTGAGGCAAGCAAAGCTGCCAAGCGTGTTGAAGCACGTCTGACCGGTTGCGCAGCCTCCATTACGGTTAGAGCACTCGTCGACATCTGAATGTACAAAAAAGTGGAGGTTTTGTTCGCGTAATAGGTATTTCACAAGCTAAAAAATTTGAATTTTACTATTGCCCTCTGGTACAAAGTGTGTTTTTCTAATTCTCGATGCCTAATTTTTGCACAAAAGCTTGCTTTGCATCTGTGGTCAGGTCAATGATATTTTGAAATTCTCCGTTTTTGCTGTTAAGCACTGTGCGTGCGTCCAGCTCATGTAGCTAGCACGCGTTTTGTCACTACTCGAATTAGCATGGACCAGGCCGGAATACATCTACATAGTATGTATTAGTTAGTATGCTTCGAAAGCCTGTATCGAACTTCCGACCTGCATCACAACATCTCCTGACTTTCCCACATTTAAAGAGAAACTAAAACTCATCTATTTATAACAGTATTTAGTGGGTTCCTGTGATTTGCCCTTTATGTGCTTATGCGTGCTGAGATTGTACATGCTGCCACTAACCATACTTGCATGCTGACCAGGTGCTAGTCACCCCTAGCCATGTTAGTCTTGTTTATTCAGAATGCTACGACTATCCATTCGATCGTACTTCCTTTGCAGCAAATGTAATGCGCCTAGAAAGAGATTGAGCTCTGAGGGTGCTACATCAAATGTGTCATTATTAAATAAGTATATAATGTAAGTATACTATATTATATAAGCATAATTATATATTATATAAGTGCATGTTAGTTTTGATAACTTTCTATACCTTCGGACTAGATTTTGATCAAAATAACTTTTCGATTCTCATCGAAAATGTGAGCTAATTTCAAGTTAATCACTGACCTTGTTTAAAGTGCAAAGTATCTAGGAAATAGTTGTAAACAATTTGGAAATAAAACTTACTAGCAGGAGACGAAAAAATTGTGCTACGGAGCTATTGGTGGTTTCTAGCAAATCCCCAGACAAGAACGCATTCCTGCTCTCAGGAAATCCTGATGGGACAACTGCGATGCTGGACCGTAATCTTTAATTCAGTCGAGGAGGGCCGAACTCTCATCTTGATCTCTTACTGCGATCATTGAATGGAGCCTTTACATTTGAAAATGAAGTGAACAACAAATTAGGCTATACCATGTCGTTGAAATGATTCGAGTAAGACTGTAAGAGATGACAGTGCAATTTGAAAAAAAATTATAAATTTAACTAGTGTTGCACTATCGTCAAACTTGGCACGCTTAACTCTAAAAACTACCCCACGAAAATGAAGAGAAATGAAATGGCAAGGAGACGGACAAGAATAGTAAATCAGCCTTCATTTCCCAAAGATAAAATTGATTTAAAAATGCACTGTTTACTTTTATAGGTGCAATATTTACAGAGTAATCTTCCACATTTTTCATGATGGCTATTTTATGCCTAAGTTCACTCTTACTCTAAAACTGGTGTTCACATTGGTATAAGCGAAATTCCTAGGATTCCTAGGACAGCATCTCTTTTCGCAAAAATAAAATGGGAGAGCACGTTGAAGTGGGCCGCGTCAAAGAACGCACCTGGTTTTTTCAAAGCAACTACGAATATTTGTCTTATAATTACAAATAATACAGGCATGTGCTGAGATACGGGCTTGAGTTTCCGTCAGTCGAAAATGGACGGTGGAGTATCGTAGCGAACAATCGTACAGTAAAGTCACTCCGATCCACACGTATACATCGCACGAAGCCATGTAAAACTAACATCTTAGCGAGTCTACGGAATGCTTGAGGGTTTCAGCTTCCCGGAATGCTTAGTTTTCAAAAAAGAGTTTTACTTAGGCAGTTTTAAAAATAAGAAAACTCTTCAGGCTTATTGCAGCAAATTTAGCCATTTCCTACATTTTATAGGGCAGGGTTAATATGGGTCAGGCCCTGGATCTTGGCCAAGGAGGACAGGCGCTTGCTCTTCACGATCCAGGTCGTATGTTCGAGCCCTGGAGTGGGAAGTCCTTTATTTCCAACTGCAAGCGGTGGCGACAGCTGTTAAGGCCCTCCTACCAAAATATAAACGAGGCTGTTAAATCAGCTAACCTTTTAGTAAGCTATTCACAGAACAACCTTTTGAGCATTCATAGCAATGAAAGGTAGCGTATCGGAGTAAAACGATACGGAGCGCACCGTTTAATCCGGAAATCAGCATGCCACTGTCATGAAAGCAGGCAAAGCTTTCGTGGGTGCAGTGTTTAGCAGTGCAAACCCAGGAAGCAAGGGCATAGCAAGGACTTCGGCATGGGAAAAACCCTCTTGGTAGTGGCACAAGGTCAAGGCCTTTCATTTTGAAAACCTGCCCGCAAAAGCTCTTTGACACATCTAAGAAACCTTCTCTTTATAGGAGACCCTATAGTAACAATACGCAATGTTTGAGCATATTATGGCCCAATAGACATTTAAACCTACAGTTCACGAGTTTACATATAAAAAAGTTATTAGTTTAGGTTGATTCGGCTTCCGGGTTAATCTAGCTACTTATGACTAAACCAATTGCTGAATCGCAGCATGTGACCTTTCTTAGGAGATTTTTCAAGGTTTCTGCATGCGATGTGGCTACCTTAATAAGATCTAATCAAAGGAGGTCTCTCCTGAAAACCTCATATCACCATCTCTTTGGTCTTCACTGGCAGACAAACCTACCCAGCCATAATCGAAATATTAAATGTTTCTCTGGAAAAAGAGGTTGTGCCTTGATAGAACCTAGGTGTCATATTCCAAAGCGACCTCTCGTTAGACGACCATATCAGCTCCACAGTCAAATCTGCCTATTTTCAGCTTCGTAACATTGCTAAAATTCGGGCTTGCTTAGATAAAGATACCACGTCTAAGTTGGTACATGAATTTGTGACATTCTGTCTCGACTTCTGCAACTCACTGCATACTGGCCTACCAGCATGTGCAATCAGGTGATTGCAGCTGGAGCAAAACTCTGCAGCTAGACTTGTCTGTCGTGAGCGTCGCAGCTACCACATTACTCCACTTCTCGCCGACCTGCACTGGCTACCAGTCAAGCAACGGATTGACTTCAAGGTTTTGTCGCTCACTTTTAGGTCCCTTCATTCTATGGCTCCAGCCTATCTGTCAGATATACTACCCCATCAGTTCAAGCATCGTACCACCCGCTTTTCGGAATCCAACAGTCTACAGATACCTCGTACAAACCTCAAATCCTTTGGAGACCGTGCATTTAGTTCGTATGCTCACAAAGCCTGGAACTCCCTCCCGACCTGCGTCAGAACATCCCCCGACCTGACCACATTTAAAAGGAACTTAAAAACACCTATTTAGGATAGCATTTAGTGGGTTCCTGTGATTCTTCCTTGATGTGCTTATGCGTGCTGACACTGTGCATGCTGCCACTAACCACATTTGCATGCTGACCCTGTGCATGTCACCCCTAACCATATTATTCATTTTGTTTGTTTTTCAAGCATGATTTTACTTACCATTCAATCGCATTTCCCTTTGCAGCAAATGTAAAGCACCTTGAAAGAGATTATGTTCTTTGAGGGCGCTTTATCAAGTGCATTATTATCATTATTATTATTATGTACCCAAGTCCTTTAAATCGGTCGTCGTTAGACCTATTCTTAAAAGCCTGAATTAGATACAGAAGTCCTTGCAAACTATCGCCCGGTTTCCCTTCTTCTTTTTCTGTCAAAGATTTGTGAAAACATTGTCTCTAAGCAGCTGGTAGCACACATTGAAAAGAATGAAATTCCAGTAAAATTTCAATCTGGGTTCAAGCGACGGCACTCCACTGAAACTGATCTCCGTGTAATCAGTGACATCTTGTGCAGCAACGATGACGGGAATGTCACTGCCATAGCTTTGCTAGATATATCAGCTGCCTTTCGACACCATTGATCATTACGTCCTAATTGAACGATTGATGAGAAAGATCTGTCCGGCAGACGACGCACTGGCGTGGTTGAAATCATACTTGTCTGATCGTGTTCAATCGGTGTCGTGCGGGGGTCAGGACTCACACACTAGACGAGTCACATGTGGAGTCCCTCCACCGTGCCTCCTCGGTCCCTTGCTGTTCTCCATTTATACTCAACCTCTGGAAAAAAAAGTGATTAAGGCCCATGGAATAGGATATCACTTCTAAGCTGATGATACTCGGCTGTATTTTTCATTTAAACCGTCGGAACCGGCTGCAGCGACTGATAAACTGGATGCTTGCCTTGCCGACATTCGATCCTAGGTGTCGGCAAATTTCCTTAAACTAAACAACGATACAAACGAACTGCTGCTCATAGGACGCCCCAAGTGTGTGGCTGGACTATAAGGCTTGCTCTTTTAATAAGTGATGCTGTTGTGTGACCATCCCATGTGCTCGGAATTAAGGTGTCGTCTTCGACAGCTGCCTACATTTTGAAAGCTTCGTTGAGAAGACTGTTTCCACAGCTAGCCATCATGCTTGCTACCTAAGATTAGAAGCTGTCTTCTACGGTGGCTTGCAAAGAATTTAACTAGATATTTAGTTCTGTCTCTAGATTATTGTAATTTTCTTTTGGCTGGGCTACAAAAAAGCGACTGAACCATTGCAGCTGGTGATGAATATGTCTGCAAGGCTAGTTTACAAATCTCAGAGGTTCTACCATGTGTCTCTATTGCTGGAAGAGCTTGGATGGCTAGCGTTTGATCAAAAAAATACAGAGCAAAGTTCTTACGCTGACCAACAAAGACCGCCACGGTTTGGCTCCTTCATACCAGCTGAGCTGCTGCACCAGTTTCAGCCTCCTCGTGACCCCAGGTCCTGTGTGGGTAATAAATTAGCTGTTCCTTTCCTCTACTTAAAGACCGTTGGGAATACAAGCTTTCCTCTGCAGATCCTAGACTGTAAAACTCACTTCCACGATTCTTACGCAAAGGCAACTGAACTCCTCCTGTCAACTATGGAGCATCCTGTCCAGCTATCCTGAGCTGCTATTTCCACGCCACTCACTACCAAAACTGCTCGCCTGACTCAGCTATGCTTCTCACTTCCTCTTTGTTGCGTGAGATGAAGTCTGCTGGTTACCGAATGCGCACCAAAAGCAGTTTAAAATTTGAGTGTGCTTTACAAAACTCTCCATAATTCTGCTATACAAAACTCTTTTTTACTTAATTGCTGCTATAAAGGTTCAGAAAACAAACAAGATTTTTGCTCGCCGGCGCATTCATTCCGGGTGTCTAAACTGTGCAGCTGACTTTTTGCCTATGCCATAGAGTAGTTTCATGCTGATACTCGCACAGTTCGCATACCTGAGCACGTCCGGTTGTTTGGGTCCAGCACGAAGCCGGTTAAGCACGAGCAATAGTAGGAGCCCACCGAGTTCAAGCATTGCTGGTGACACGGAAAGACAGACTGCGTGATGTCGCACTCATTAACATCTGAAATGCAAAGGTCGCTTCTTCTACTTCGAGCCGAAGAGATTCTTAAGCAAACGCAACGGCCGCGGTAAGAAGTTTTTGCACGCCCGCGCCTAATAGTGCAGTGACCTCTCACCTTCGCACGTGAATTGATCGCTCAGCAGCCGGTAGCCGGTAGTGCAAGTACACCTCGCGCCGTCCAGGTACATCATACACGTCTGAGTGCATCGAAGCGAGGCGCAGTAGTCTACAACTTGAGCGGCGAAGTAATGGTCGAACCACTCGAACGAGCGCCTAACCCAGCGCCTGACCCTGACCCCCCGGCGCTCGCGAATATTCGAGAATGTTCGCGAGCGCGGGAGACCGGAATTCCGTGCTGACCGCAAAGGCGTTAGTTGCTACGGCCTAGTTGCTTGGCGGTGAGTGGCGGGGGGGGGAGGGGGAGGCTCGCGCCTGACGAGCTCGACTGCGGGGTCCCGGGTGGCTAGCTCGATTCTAGCAGAGGCGCTGGCAGCCTGCCTTGGGGTGATGGCGGGCCGTGCTCGGCACGCTCGGAGCGGCGTCTCGGGCGGCGGCGGCTGCTGCGCTCGATCGTACCCGAGCGGTATTCGGCGCTGGCGCCGCGAAGGCCCACCGGGCCGCTCTGGCCGGCCTCTCCGACTTGGCCCTTGCTTCCTCTTGCTCCGATCGCGCCCGTTCTTCCGGTCGGCCCCTGAGGACCGAACTTCCCGTTGGCTCCTCTCGGCCCCGTCGCTCCCGTGTCGCCGCCGATGCCTGCGGCGCCGCTCGGACCGGCCGGCCCCGTAGCGCCCGCGTCGCCCCTTGGACCGGTGTCGCCGGCGGCACCTGCCGAACCCTCGGCGCCCTCGGCGCCCGTCGCACCGACGGGTCCGACGGGGCCGGCGCGTCCGGTCGGGCCGGAGGGGCCGAGGCCGCCGCTCGCGCCGGTCGCTCCGCTAGCTCCTGAAGCGCCCTGGTAGCCCGACGCCCCGCTCGAGCCGGCGGCGCCGGTCGGTCCGATGAGACCTCGGTCGCCCTGCTGGCCTGAGGAGAAAGAGCCGCACGCGCTATCGCTGCGAACGGCCTGCGGCCGGCGGCCCGCCCGAGGAGCCCACGCTCTCGGCCAAGCGACACCACCTCTCGCCCTGCGCCCTGTGCTCGCGGTCAAGGCCGGTCGAGACGCGTTCGACGCTGCGACTCGATTGCGGCAGGGCAGACGCACCGTTGCGCTTAAGAAATTATCTACGAAGCAGCCGACGAAGCAGCAGACGCAGCCGCCGGGCAAGTCGTCTTAAAGCAGGGCGCCGGAACTCGCGCGTCGGCAAAGCGAGGGGCAGGCGGCGGCAAAGCGCCGGGTAGGCCTCGGCGAGTCGAGCGAGACCTCGGCGCTTCGCCGCGCTGCCGCGGGCGCTCGCTGTGCGTGAAGCCTGAAGCAGCGCCTTACAGCGACTCCCAAACTCAAGAGAGGCTAACCAAGCGAGCGCATTTCAGAGCGCCGGCAAAGCGTGCGACCGACGAGCTCGTGAACCGGCAAGGCGGCCGTAGCTCCGCGGCCGCTCTGCCGCTGAACAGCCGTGGCCTCGATAGTGCAGTGAGTTCCGCGGTTAGCCGAGCAAGCGCTCGACGGCGTTAAACGAGTCGCGGCGCAGGAAATGCAGATCCGAAGGCCAGAGTAAGTATGCAGGCGGCGGCGCTAGGCGAGCGGTGTCGTGGCAAGAGCGAATAACGACGGCGCTAAATTCTGCCGGATTGTTTTGGCCCGGCGGTCAAGGGGCTCGCCGCGACCGCGGTCGTGAGCTCGAGCCCCGTGACATATGTGAAGCGCCTGGATAGATAGAGGTCGAGTTCTCTCAGAGCGCTATGCAAATGAATTATGCATAGTGCGACAGATGGCGCCCCGTTCGTCTGTCTGCGCGAGAAGTTCATGAGTGGCGCAGGCGAGGGGCGCATACTCTCTACCTTTAGCTCCGACGTTTCCCGTCGCTCCCGGCTGGCCGGCGGCTCCCGACAGGCCCGCGGAGCCCGCCGGGCCTGTCGGGCCGGACGCCCCCGTCGCGCCCGTCGGGCCTGCCGCTCCGGGCGCTCCCGGGGCGCCGGCGGCGCCGGCGTCACCCTGGCGCCCCGTCAAACCCGTCGGACCCGCGCTTCCGGCCGCTCCGGCGACGCCGATGCTTCCGGTTAGTCCGCGGTCGCCTGGCGGGCCGACGAATCCGCGAGGGCCGAGCGCACCGGAATCTCCTTTGACGCCGGCAGGGCCTGGAGCGGGCGCATTCCGCGGAGAAGCAACGCTTTACGGAGAGCGCGAGCGGCCGGCGCGCTGCTGGGCGCGGCGATCTGACGCTGACCGAGTGTGCAGCGGCGCGCACTGCCATCCCGCTGACGCAGCCCGCGCGCTCCAGCGAGTCCTTACCCGGAGCGCCGGTCGGGCCGAGAGCGCCTTTGTCGCCGGTAGCGCCGGCCACGCCCGTGCTTCCCGGTGCTCCCGTCGCCCCGACGGGCCCTGCGATGCCCGCGTTTCCGGTTGCACCTGTAGGGCCTCCGTCTCCCGGCGGCCCAGTCGAGCCCGAGTCGCCTACGGCACCCTGCGGCCCCTGGGGACCGCTCGTTCCGGTAGCGCCCGTCGGGCCAGCCGGTCCGGGCAGGCCAGCCAGTCCGGACAGGCCCACGGGTCCGGCGCCGCCGGTCGCGCCCTGCGAAGGAGGCTGCCTAAAGTCGGCGGCGGTGGAGCGAAGGAGCGAGCGACCAACGCCGACGACCGCGGCCAGCAGCTGTCGCGCGCCGCTACGTGGCTTCCGGTCGCACCTGAGCTGGAGTGCTACACTTTTGCATGCGCTGCTGCAGCTTCGCTGAGCTTGGAAAGTGCCGGCGGCGGCAGCGTCGCACGCGACTCACCGCCATCCCTGTAGCGCCGGAGAGGCCCGGCGGCCCCACGTCGCCGGTCGCGCCAGTGTAGCCCGGCTCGCCTCTGCCGCCGGTGGCTCCGGGCTGACCCGCGACGCCCGTCAGCCCCGGCGATCCTCTGGCGCCCGGCGGTCCGCCGACGCCCTGCGGGCCCGAGTCTCCCGTCGGCCCCGGCGCGCCGACTGAGCCCGGCTCGCCGGGAAATCCTGCAAGCGGCCGACGTGCCGCCCGGAGCGAGCTGGGTAAGGCGCTGTAGACACGACGCCATCGATTCTCTGCTGACTTTCTCTGCTCTGCGCTTTCATAACGCTTAATAAGCTAGATTATTAAGTGATTCCATCAAAATTCCACAATTCATGCAGTGCATTTTATCTAGTAATCGCAAGTTCATCCCGTTTGCGCTTTAGCATTACATAAAAGTGCATCATCGCAGCCGCACGACGATATTATTAGCTACTAATGCCCTATTATACAATGGATTATTATATAGCATGATACGCTAGAACTTCACGGGTACATGGAGTTAAAATAAAGAATTTTGAAAGGCTGTCCATAACAACCCAGCAGTTTGCGCTCTCAGCACTATGACCTCTTTTGCAATATTAGTATAAATCCATTTCTTCTTTCATTTCACATCATTAGACAATCAGGAAACAAAGATTTACGCATTCATTAACCAGCTGATTGAGTACGAAGTATTTCCACGGCAGTAGAAATAAGGAAAAGAAATTTCATTAAAGTGTGGGCCATTGCAACCCAAAAAGTTCTCCTTTATTTTCGCTCGACAACAGCGATGCTGCTTCTTCCGCCGTCTCCATGTCGCCTTGTCGTTGCTGGCACGACTGCGACATTGCTGTGGCATAGTGAGAAAATCATTCGCCTTAATGTTTCGGAAACTGATTAGAATAAATCTTTGCTGGATCTGGTTTAATTTTTCTTTTCCAAATTTTTTCCGTCATATATGCTGGGAGAAAACCTAGTATTTTCATAGAAAGATAACACCGTACGCATGCCGTGTCGACCTAGCTAGACAAAGCGAAAGTCAGCGGAAAACAATGGCGCTGCCGTGCCAGCCGCGAAGATGCGGTGACGGCCACTAGCGCTCGCTCACGTCGCACATGCAGCTGACCTCGGCTCACCTCGATCTCCTTGCGGGCCGCTGTCACCTCTGCTTCCCTTCGCTCCGTCCAGGCCCTGCGCACCCATCAGTCCATCTGCGCCCGGGGAGCCGACTCTGCCCGGCGCTCCGGCCGCACCCGTAGGTCCGGTCTGGCCGACTTCACCTTGTCTGCCAAGGTTGCCCGTAGCCCCGGTAGCTCCCGCGTCTCCTCGTGCGCCCGTGAGCCCCTGCGGTCCGGTGGGGCCATCTTTCCCCGAAAGGCCCACGGATCCGCTGGGTCCGGTTACTCCCGTTGCTCCGGCAGGGCCTTCAGAGAAACATGCAGCAGCAAGTTCAGGCTTAGCGACCCGTTCGTGGAGGCAGCTTTAAAAGAGAGTCGCCATCGTCACTAGAATTAAGACAAAAGGATAGAGGGATAGAGACAGGGGAGGCGCTCGGGGAGGGAGGGGTGGAGCGCGCACGCTCTCGCGTACGCGAAAACGCGCTCAGAAAGACGCTCGCGGCGTGCCGCGATTCCAGCCTCTTTCGACGCGCCTATCTGTCGGCCTTCGCCGACTTTTTTCCGCTGCAAAAGCCACGAGGGAATGAGAGGATTTCGACGCGCACGCTCGCTCACCGCTCGCTCCCGTCTTTCCCGTCGGCCCCGCAGGTCCTTCGGGACCTTGCGCGCCGGCGACGCCCGTCGCTCCGGCGACGCCCGTCGCTCCGCTGGCGCCTGTGCTGCCGGTTGCACCCGCGGGTCCGGCGGCGCCCGTCGGGCCCGCCGAACCGGCAGCTCCACTCGCGCCCGACTGACCGGCGTGGCCCTGGCTGCCGCTCGCGCCCGTCGCGCCCGCGCTTCCGGTCGGGCCCGCGCTGCCGCCGGGTCCGGTCGCGCCGGTCGCGCCCGTCGGTCCCTGACTGCCAGCGGCGCCGGTTCCGCCCACCGCTCCGGCGGCGCCGGTTCCGCCCGCCGCGCTGGGTGCGCCTCGCGGCCCGACAGGTCCGGTCGGGCCGATCGGGCCGGGCGGACCGGCCGCTCCGCTGCTCCCCGCCGCACCGGTCGCACCGACGGCGCCGGCCGCTCCGGTGCTGCCCGCGAGGCCCATCGGGCCCAGCGGACCCGCGGAGCCCGCCGGGCCCTGCGGGCCCGTCGCGCCCCGGTCGCCCGTCGCTCCGACGGCGCCCGTTGCGCCCGTGGGCCCGGCGGCGCCCGCCGGGCCCACGGGGCCCGCGCTTCCGGAGTCGCCCGTCTGACCGACGGTTCCCGGATCTCCCGGCGAGCCGTCGGATCCTCGCGGCCCCGGCGGCCCGGAGTCGCCTGTCTGGCCGCGCGCGCCGGTCGAGCCGCCGGTTCCGGGTGCGCCGGCTGCACCCGTTTGCCCACTCGCGCCTCGGTCGCCGGTCGGTCCGGAAGCGCCTGCCGGTCCCGTCGGCCCCGCTTGGCCGACCGCGCCACCAGTACCTGGCGCGCCTGGCGCTCCGGCCGCGCCCGGCGAGCCTGTGTCTCCCTTCGCTCCGACACCGCCGGGCGCGCCGTCGGCGCCGGGCGCTCCCACGACGCCCTGCGGGCCGCTGTCTCCTCGCGCGCCCTTTTCTCCGTCCGCGCCTCGCAGACCCAAAGGTCCGGAGTCACCTTTGAGGCCCGTTGGGCCGCGACCGCCAGCGGCGCCCGTCGGACCGGTCGGCCCGGCGGCGCCGGACGAGCCGGCGGGCCCCGCCGGCCCGGTCGGCCCGACGGGCCCCGTCAAGCCAGCGGCACCAGCCTGACCCGGGCTGCCGCTCGTACCGGCCGGTCCGGTCGGGCCGGTCGGTCCGCTCGATCCGACGGAGCCCGCAACGCCCGGATCCCCCTTTGCGCCCGGCGCGCCGGCGACCCCCATGTCGCCGACAGCGCCCGCGACGCCCGGCGCGCCCGAGAGGCCTGTGGCTCCGCTCGGGCCGACCGCCCCGGCGAGACCCTTCGCGCCGGTTGCGCCCGTCGCGCCGACGGAGCCTGGAAGACCCCGCTCGCCGGCATCTCCGCTGGGTCCGGCGGCGCCGGCGACGCCGGTCGCGCCCACCGGTCCAGCAGGCCCCGGAGCGCCGGCGAGTCCGGCGTCGCCCCTGCGACCCTCGGCGCCGCTCACTCCAGCTGCTCCCGACGGCCCGACGTCGCCATTCTGGCCCGTGCTACCGGTCGGGCCGGTCGGACCTAATGGCCCGCTGCTGCCATTGGCACCAGGGCTGCCGGCGGCGCCCGGCGACCCCGGTAGCCCGGCCGGACCGGTGGCGCCTATCGGGCCCATAGGTCCCGTGTCGCCGCGGAAACCGCGCGCTCCAGGAGGTCCCGGAGAGCCCTGCTGTCCTTGCGGTCCCGGGCTTCCCGCGGGTCCATCTTGCCCGGCCGGTCCGACGAGGCCGACAACTCCCGACTCTCCTCTGTCGCCCTTGCTGCCCGCAGGCCCAGTCGGCCCGCTGCCACCGGCTGTGCCGGTGCTGCCTTGAAGACCCGGCGGTCCGCTGGCGCCGGTGTCTCCTCTGGGGCCGACTGATCCTGTCGGCCCCACGTCGCCAGTGCTGCCGCCAGCGCCTTTCGCTCCAACCTGGCCTGCAATGCATAGCGTGACGCCGGATACACACACAGCTACACGGTCGGAAGCAGAGTGGAGGAGGCGGCGAAGCCCGAAGCCGTGCTCAAAGAAACTCCTGCACAGCGAGCGGCGCCCCATTCACGGCAGATTGTGTAGGTCGAGAGCTGTGTGGAGCATAAGAGTTCCAGCTCAAGCGTCTCGTCGCGAGGTAGCTAAGCTAGTCTTCTGCTCTCAGCTACGAAGTCGCCCCTTCAGCTTGTCTGGAGCTATTAGGCTTCCCCTAGACTGATTTTACATAGGCTGAACGGTGCTCGCTCTGCGAAATGTAGACTGTGAAAGGCGGGTGTCTTGCAAATTGACTGAGTGGGTACGCACGTAGGTTTTGGCAGAGTAGTCACATGCGAACCCACGTGTGCCCGTGTGTGCGTTGATCACGTGCACGTTCACGTGTGTCTTCGCGCGCGAGCGCGCGTGTGTGTATCGTGTATTTATGCGTGTCTGTATGTGTGTTAAAGCAACCGTTTCTAATAAGTGATGCAAAATATGACTGGTCTAATCGCTGTTAGCTTCGCCACCAGATGTGTGTGGTCGAGGTGATGTGCCGAGCCTTGAGGCATCAGCATGGAGTCGGATTCACTTGAATGCAGAGTCGAGAATCCTATCCTAGGTAACTGGCATATGTAGCGATTGTCAGCATCTTTAAAGTTCCTAGAAAGAGATTTAGTTCTCTGAGGGCGCTATACAAATATATTATTATTATTGCCATAGAAGCTAAACCCCATGCTATGCATCACATTTTCTAATAATCTGCGAGCACCCCAAGGGAACTCAAAAAACACTGCACTGTAATTACTTGGCCTAGCAGTTACTGGCTTGGCGCGTCAAAGTTTGAGCCCGTTGCACCGAATCGCCGCAGACATTGCAGCAAAGCCGGTGACATCTTCTTTTGCAAAAAGTAAGGATCACCAATGTGCATGGAAGATATTGCGAGAAACTTCACGCGATTGATGTGGTCGACGTGCAAACGATCACACGACGTTTTGTCTCTCGTTTTACTTTGGATGGAACAACATATTTAAGCTATCTTGAGACACCCTTTAAGAGGAAACCCTCGAAGAAGAAGCACCGCCCAGGCAAGAGTTTGGCTGGCGGACAGTCGGCCGGTGGCGCGAAAAGCTGACGGAAGCAGCTTCTCGTCAGGCTGCAAGAAAACGAGAGACAGTAATGGTGACCAATCGCACTGGTTCCTTGGTGGCTTACTGGCCGACCGTCTGCTCTACCGAACGTTTTGGTATGACCGGCAGCCCAGGAGCCCGGTTCGCCGCCGAGGAAGACCTGTAACCGTTCTAGCTATGACTCACTTGACGGCGAGATGTGTGCAGCGCCGCTTCCGAGTTTCGAGTCTTCCTTTACGTGATTAACGAGCAAGAATACATCTCGTCAGACTTTCGCCCGCGCGACCTTGACTTCGAGGAACTCAGCAGTGCCCCGTGAGTTGCCCCGAGCGAATCGAACCGCTAGTGCTGGCTCGCGCGTGGACATCTCACCTTGTATCCCGGCGTAGCCAGGTGATCCAGTAGCACCGGCCGGACCAGTAGCACCGATCGGCCCGGTTGGTCCTGCATTGCCTTGCGGCCCAGCGGCTCCCACGCTGCCAGGCCGACCGGTGACTCCCTGTGGTCCGGCCGGGCCACTCTCGCCGTTTAGACCAGCTGGGCCAGGAGCTCCAACGGGGCCAACTGGCCCAGCACTGCCGGTCGGTCCAGCTGCTCCAGTGCCCCCCTGCGGGCCTGTAGCTCCCACTGCGCCCACGCCGCCCGTAGTGCCATTCGATCCCGGTGAGCCGGCCACGCCAGTGGCTCCTGAGAAAAAGAGGTCAGCAGTCAAACCCGCGGCTGGCGGCTGCAGCTTCGCCCCAGCGGCTTCGGCAGCAGCTGGCGCAGCCGCGGCGAAGGCGGGTCGTCCTGGCGCCTACCGGCCAGGCCCGGCAGTCCGGCCGGTCCAGTTGCTCCCACTGCTCCCGGTGCGCCAGGACTGCCTGCCGGTCCTGGATCGCCAGCAGACCCAGAAGCGCCGGTGACACCAGTGGCGCCTGCGACGCCTTGAGAACCGGTGGGTCCGACAGGCCCGGCAGGTCCAGGTGCCCCCTTTTGTCCCTGTATGCCTGCAAAGCCGGTGCTACCGGCGCGGCCCGAAGGGCCAGCCGGGCCTGAAACGTTGTGAGTAGTAAGGTCAGCAATTGCACGCTCGCACATTTCGCGTGTGCGCACGGTGAAGTAGCCAAGTGGCACTGCTACGAACGCTCGCTGGAGCGGCTCCTGAGTGACAGTCATTCGCCACAGGTAGCGGCGCCGGCGGCGCACATAGCCGGTGCCAGTCCGGCTAGCAGAGAGAGAGAGAGAGAGAGAGAGAGAGAGAGAGAGAGAGAGAGAGAGAGAGAGAGAGAGAGAGAGAGAGAGAGAGAGAGAGAGAGAGAGAGAGAGAGAGAGAGAGAGAGAGAGAGAGAGAGAGAGAGAAGCGTGACAAATACTGAGGCGGAGCTGGCACCTCGGAGCGTGGCCACAGAGCGAGTTCTAGAAGCTCACCGATAACACAGGTCGTGTGTCGACGCTAGCTGAGCAATACCAAAATCAAGAACGCTCAGACCTTGACGCAGCAAGTCCGCGTGCAGCTACCCTAGCTATGAGGTCTGTTCGACGGCCGCAGAGTGGCGCGTGCAGAGCAGCACCAGCCGTAGCGCGTGCAGCTGCCACAGCATGCAAAGCCCAATGCACAGCTGACTGACTGCTACTTCAGGTGTCCAGCTAAGCTAAATCTAAGCTATCGATTACGACACCAGGTGCCCCGGAGGTTGCAACTCGCGAACAGCTGAAAATCTCCAAAGGCATCGCAGCTTGGCTGCTGTAGCATGCCCGTCGCGTTTCAATATGCCTGCCTTCCATCAGGTGCTTGAGGCGCTAGAGGACAGCTGAAAGCACTGGCGAATTTCTACGGCCGGTGCATGCCACCCCAGGAGGCCAAGAGTAGCGAAGAGTAATAAGCATTCTGACATGCCACCATGCCGCCAAGGCTCTGCTCACGGAAAACTGGCCGAGGAGAGCGGCAGAAAAGTCAGGTGTTAGGTGTCAGAGCTCGTAGGTGCAGTTGCTTACCGCTCAGCAAGTGCAAGGCATCAGCATACAAGAGGGCAAACACTACACCACGAGGTGCACGTGTTCCGAGAATTTACTAATGACGACTCCATGCTCAATTCCGGCTGTACGCCACGCAAGTTGTTTCGAATGACGCAAGACAAATGCTGATCACAAAAGCCATCACCAGGTACCGATCGATTCGCATTGCCTGCAATCCCAGAAATTAGTCATCGCGTAGAGACCTTCCGTACGTGCTTAGTTGTAGTAACTCACCGATAGTAGCCTAATTTAGCCTCGACCTTTAACCACTAGCAGGTTTGTAATGTAATGCAATGTAATGTATCTCCGTCAGTAACTCCACAAAGTCATAAAGACCACGAGGGTGTTACACAGGAGAGTTTTGTATAGCACACTCACAGCCTAAGCGGCTTTCGGTACGCATTCGGTAGTCAACAGACTTCATCTCACGCAACAAAGAGAAAGTGGGAAGCATAGCAGAGTCAGGAGAGCAGTTGAGGTAGTGGCACTTGCTAGCGTCATTGGCTTTGTGTGACCCCGTTTCCACATCGACGAGGTACGGTGCCTGTACGAATATGTACACCGGCTCCAAAACTGTTTTGCCGTCCTTTTGAATTTAATTCGCCATTCGGCCAAAGTACCATTGTATTAGTAGTGATGAGAAACCTTCTGCTTAATGAGGTTTTAATTTCTCCTGCCTACCAGTGCAGAAATCAGTCCTGCTGACAATTATACAATAGTCGGCTGCAGACAATAAAAGACAGGTGATATACACGCAAATCCAATGCGCACGAGTAGCGAATTTACATGATCTCTCGTGGATGATGTAAAGTAAATAATTTCCATGAGCAGAAGGTGGATGAAGTCACAGCGATGGGAAGTAATGCATTGGTAATCTGGGATGCGACCGCGAGTCCCTCCCACAGTAGGAGCTGCACACGGTACGCTACAGTACGACCGTGGGCCGAAGAAAAAAAGAGAACGTTAAAAGCGTAATACCTACGTACATTGCGATGTACAACCTTTGGCTGATGCAGCCATGTTGCTGCGGTAAATCTCTGGCCATTAGCAGGAGCCCGAGAGTCCGGCTAGCTGCGTCATAGGGTGGCTTAAGCTTGATTGGTCCTAGAAATTGCAGTGGGCCTGCCAATGAACAGCAGAGTACTGGTCCAACTATGCAGCCCAGCTGGTCGACGTCGGCGTTCTTCTATGATGGCCGGAGTTAGTTAACTCCTCACGCTCAAGCCGTAGCAAAATATAAATGGTTTCTACGATTGAACATTCAGCAGTCTCTCAGCCACTCTTTCACACGCATTGCACGAACTGAGCGAGCACTTGTGCGTGCGAATGCAAACTTTGCAGGCCTTCAGTGGCATAGTGAAAGCTGGCTTGAACCTGGACCTAAAAGTGTCCACCAGAATGGTAATGTGGAGAAGAATTTTTTAGTCGGGCCAGGAGTGACTGCTTACGCTTTCTTCCCATTTGAATGCAAAGTAGCTTGAAATCCGCGACGTTTTAAAAGCTCAGGGCTCTCTCTCTGGCTCGCGAGCTCGGGCTCGCGCGTGAGTGTGTGTTTGTGTGCATATGTGTGCACGAGTGTGTGTGTGCTTGCACGTGTGTGTGCATTGCAGCAGATGAGTTTTCAACTGTGAACATGGGTGCGGTCCTTTATAGGAAATTTGCGCACATTTCTCTCTGTGCCCACCAAAAGTTTTTCATAGATCGTTCTCAAGACTCATGCGAAGACCCTGTGGATATTGGAGAAATCTATGCGTGCCGGTGCACCATGTGAATTTCTATGATTGCTTCTACGGTATGTACCAATGTTGGTGCCCAAGATGACACTCCTTATACCTCTATTTGTGAGACATTCCAAACCTAACCAATGGATCATTATTATAATAACGTTATTTTATTTTTACCAAGCAATATCTTTGAGTAGTTCCAATAAAAATGACATTGCCTGTTGCACAGTTTCTCCAGCAATAGGCTTAATGGAGTAGGGTACCCTTAATGTAGTACCCATAATGCTTGACACACATCAGCAGGCTGCATCCGAACTCACTTGCAAACATTTGCACGAAACATTCCAACAGCAATTCGGTACACATTCTTAGCGGCTAGCTTTTTATTGCCGTCAATACCTTGTTTATATGGCCCTCATGCAAACTATCGGTGGAATTGAGATAGTATATGAGCAACGCAGCGATAAAAGTGATAGCATTGATTTTAGCCCAGGTGTTAGTTGCTCACTCCACTCTACTCCAGGTCGTAGATTTGAGTCCTGCAGTTGGGCGATCATTTATAGCTTATTGCAAGTGGCGATGATAACCGTTAAGGCTCTTCTGCCACTATAAAAATGATGCCGTTGAACAGACTAACCTTGACTATAATTGCAGAGGAATTGTTGCTCAATTTCATTTGTCCTCGCACCCACTTAACTAAAATGCTTTTCTGTAGGACTTTTCTCGTGTAGCTCAGGTGGATTAATGTTTAGGCCGCTGGTTTACAATCTTTAGTCGATGTTGTAAGACAGATCCATTCAATAACTTACACTTTAGAGGTGAAGCTATCGAAAGAAAAAAGACTCCACATAACAATATTTACTGCTCTCAAATTATCGGCTTATTTTACATAGCGGCAGTGGGGACTGAACCTACTGCACGCCTCAAGCCCGCAACCTCGGTCGTGAGGTGCAGCGAACCTTATCCCTGGGCTAGGACCCAGGATTAAATGAGTAACATGGATTGATATAAAATGCGATCTATGAGGTCACGAGCTGTAACAAGTAGCAGATGGATACTTAAGAATAATACGTGGTTTATTAATTAACTTATCCGACACTGCAAAGAGCGAATGTCTTTGTCAGGCCACTCGGGTATGGATTTAGCAACTATTGGGCTATTTTGAGTCCTGCGTGAGTGCTTCTTGCCTGCTAACGGTAACCTCAATACTTTTACATGGTTAAGTTTTAATTCGCACTCCGCTAATTCTTTAAAATCGCATGCATACACCGGAGCGGTTGAATCGTACAGGCAGCCTTAGCGAAGCTTCTCGAGGCTGTTCCACCTGGCTGTACTAAACGAGGCATACAAGTAGCAGTTACAAATCAGCAAACGGCAGCCTCAGGGTAGCTCATTCGCTCGGGCGCCTAGTTATTGTTCACTGCTTATGTCAAATGTCGGCTGCGACTCACGAGCTGCAGATAGGCCACTGCCAGGACAGTGCCGAGCCGAGGGGGCGTGTCACTCGCAATAATTGGCGAATTCAGGCCGGGCAGGAAAGAACTGCCATTCACGGAAAGCTTTTGAAAATAGCTGGCTACACCCGTGCTGTAAGTGCAATTCATGGAGATGGCTCCTGGTACAGAACTCTTCAATACCGATACCCGGCGCGCCTCAGAAAAAAAGTTGTTAGTTCTCAGCAGAAACTCCAATACCGTTGTACTTGCTATGACCGAGCAGGTTTTTAGCAAATGAAGGCTTGCACATTATTTTTTTTCTCCAAAAATGAAAAGTCCGGTGATTATGAAACTCGAGCGCTGTCGATCGCTGTCCTCTCGTCCTCTGCATACTGCTCTGATCTCCGCTAACAGTTTGAACCGGATTAGCCGAACTGCGACGGACGCGAACGTGCGGACTCCGGGTCTTGAAGCTAACCGGTACCTGTAGGTCCTTGAGCACCTGTGTTACCTGCCGCACCGTCTGACCCGGACTGCCCTGTCGGTCCCGTGCTGCCTGCAGCGCCAGGTGAGCCGATAGCACCTGCATCACCTGTCGATCCAGTCGGGCCGGAAGGCCCGGCTACACCCGGCAGTCCATTCGGCCCAGTGGCACCGGCTGGACCTGCGCGCGAGGACGCAAGAATTGACGCTTCCTAAGGATGCGCCAGCGGGCTCCTCTCTCTCGCGGCGAGCGAAGCATTGCCGCGTGCGAAGCGACCGCTCACCGGCTGCTCCAGGCGGACCCGCAGCGCCAGTACTGCCAGTGGCGCCAGGACTTCCGGCGGCTCCTAGGTCTCCTTTCGGTCCAGGGGCACCTGCCGGACCAGTCGGACCCGGGGCTCCGTCGCTTCCTGTCGGTCCGGTGGGCGCCGAGATTAAGCCCGGAGTGCCCGGCTCTCCTTTCTGGTCCTGGGGGGCTGTCGGACCGACGGACCATTGACCTGTGACTGAAACAGAACGCAGCAAATTTATTGCTGAAGTTGAACGAACGCTAACATACTAAGTTGATGGTGTCAGACTGCCAATTGCCGGCAGGTATCCAGTCGCTGCTGCTTGGTGTCGAAGAGCGGCGAATCTCGAAAATATGCATATTTAATGATATGCATATTTTCGCTTAAGGTCACCCGTAACATTCAGCGGCAGTGATATCGACTGCAGACTCACTGTTAGCTAGGCGAGGTCTTAGCCCTCAGCCCTTTCTTTGCCAATAGTGGACCTGAAGGAACAGTAAACACAAGGACGCATTCATTTTGCAGTCGCTTTTAGCTAGGGCAGACGCGTTTTTCAGAATAAGAATCGGTCATTATTGAGATGACATTCTATTTGAAATACAACTATACTAGACTCGAGCTCAGACAATGCGAAGCAAAATCGCAATCGTGTCGTCCGTTCTCAAGCGACTATCGGCAAGCGTTGATTCTTGCAACTCTTCTCAACGAGAAAGCGGAATATAACAAGGTATTCGTATTCAAGAGCTGCAAAATGTTTTAAATTCGTTTAGCTCGTAAGAAACTAATTCATATAACTTTTTTGAACCGAAATTTTTCGTTTCAGCACCGGCTCACTATTATGATTAACTTTTTTGATTCAGCACACAATTGTACTATTTGCATCGCAGTTGTCAAATGTTAAGGCAAAGCGTTCAAGCTCAAATAGTCTGCTCTTCCGCTAATGATTATTAATTTGAATGAGAATCATCTGCTCGTTCATAAAAGAAAATTTAATCCCAGCCCAGAGAAAGCGTATGAATAACAACCGTAAGGGCAGGCTTGAATCATTTGTAATCGGCTTAAACTAATATGTTTCTGCCAAAAACAGCTGGTGGCACACCTGAATGTTGGCTGAAGTTGCAGCTCGGCGGAGCATGCTGTTCGCTAAGCACCCTGATTACACACACACACACACACACACACACACACACACACACACACACACACACACACACACACACACACACACACACACACACACACACACACACACACACACACATATACATATATATATATATATAATACACTTGATAAAGCGCCCTCAGAGAACTCAATCTCTTTCTAGTCGCTTTACATTTGCTGCAAAGGGAAACGCGATTAGGGAATATTCATATATATCCCCTAAGCACCATGAGATTGAGAGATTGCAGGCGATGTTGACAATGTGCATGTTACCCCTAGCCACATTATGGTTGTTGACATTATGCACGTTACCTCTAACCATTTGATCAGGAGGTAAGGTGCTCGCTCTTCGCAACTGAGGTTGTGGGTTCGAATCGTGCAGGGGGCGATCCTGTATTGCCAACTGCAAGCCGTGTGCTAGCCGTAGAGGCTCTTCTGCCTCTAAGCAAAAGGAGGCGGATAAATCAGTTCATGTTTCATTTTTAAATGTATGTAATCGTGCTTCTTTTACAGCATACCTAAAATGCCTAGAAAATTCAATTCTCTAAGGAAGCTATACAACGTGTATGTTCGTGTACTATTGTTATTATAATTATATTTATGGAAAGAATTTGCTTCCGTAGCAGCCAATAATAGGCTGGAAAGACCAGTGTTTTTCAAATATCCGTCTGGCATCTATTTTGCGACAATTCTGTGGACTTCGTGAGGGTAGCACCGTTGGTGGGCTAGCTCCGTGCAGACATATCTGAGAGCATTCATCTTAAATAGACCAACTATAAATACAATCTCTGTTATGTAGATTATTCGTTAAATGAGAAGCCTAGGTAGTTGCCACATGAGCCGCTCGCTGTAAAGGCAAGAATTGGTAACGGCTGTCTAGATCCATGCTTAGTGATAATAATAATAATAATACAATTTTATATTTCGCCCTCGGAGCACCAAATTACATTCTAAGCATTTTACATATGCTGAAAGAGGTACATCATTTCAGTAAAATAAGTGCTGTTGATGTCTAGAATATTTCAATTAGAGAAGATGGAAGATGGCTTTAAGGGCAGTAACGGATAAATACTTAAATAATGGCAGCACAAAAAAGGCACAGGCAGGTGGAAAAAGAATACGTGAGGAACAAGTGGGTACTATATCTCAGTTAAAAAATATCGTTTAAGTTGGCAGATGCCGTCAAGTCTTCTGACAAAGAGTTTTAGGCCTTAAAATCCACAGAAAATTATGGTACATTTTCCAAAGACTCGAGGTTGGTTGAAAACGAGGCTCAAAAACAAAAAAGTTAGAGTAACGGACGGTATAGGCGGGATGTCCGATGAGTATGTAGTGCACATAGGTAAAACAGAGCGAGAGGTCAACGTTAGGAAGTCAGCAAAGGTCAGTGAAAAGAGAGTATCGCGTGGAAGTTGCGATATTTAAGACAGAAAAGTCCAGCTGCCGAGTTCTGCATCGTCTAATAAAATAGGAATAATAATGACGACCGCAAGTCTCTTCGAAAGGCTCCTCAAGCTTGAGCAAAGTCTCTGTCCACCCGCTCTGCGTCTGGCTGCAAGAGGAGCAATGACGCCATAGTTAATGCCAAGCGAGGCGCCGTGCAAGCTTAGGCGGCGTGCAAAAGTGCGCAAGATGACAATCAGGGCTGCTTGCGAGTTTGACGCTTGATTGGTGGCACGAACTAAATCGTGCACAGGTAATAAGCAAGCAAAGTGTGCAAAAAACAGAAATGCAACGGAATATCGCTGGGACGGTGTCGCTGCGAAAGTATTGCAGGGAAAGACGAGGTGAGTTGGTGCATTTTGGACTCGCCCTTAAATGATCCTAAGGGATTGCAGGAGTTAGCAGAAGTCTTAAGCGAGTTTAAGAACTTTCGGTGTCTGCGAACTGAATGCTCGATCACAAAGCGATTTCAGTTTAGTGCAAGGAGCGCAGAGACGATACTTAGGACGGAGAGCGGTTCGTACGAGAGCACGCCGAAGGAGTGAGGAAGTCGGATGGGTAGGTTGGTACGAGTGAGAAAAGCGACGTGTAGGCTACAGAAAGGATCGTAAGGTCGATTTTACGCTTGATTGTCTGCCTGTGAAGCTTAGACAGAAGTTGGCAGAAGAGGTGGCACCTACACCTTCGGCAAGAGATCAGAAAAACTGTCCAGTTTTGAATCAGCTGCAGATGATTAAGGACACTCGCCGGGAGGTCTGCTTACAGGGAATTGCAGCCCTCTAAACGTGATGCCACAAGGGTATGAACTATTCTGGCTGGCATACTTTTACTAAGTAGGTGCTGATTTTGCTGATAGTCCTCAGCTGAAAGCTGATATATCCACTTCTGGATACTTGAGTATATCACAAGTTGCCCGTAACTACTAAGTTGTTCTTATTTTCATTAAGATTCAGGAGGTTTGTTGCCGCACAATGGTGAAAGTCGACGATGCATGCTGCAAGGAGATTTAAATGAGTTAGATTAGGAGTAAGGCTTAGAAGGTTGAAAAAAGTTTGGAGATGATGTGTCATTGGCATAGAGATAAAAGCCACGATTGTGCACACTAATGCAGTACACTTATACAGCCAGGCGAAAAGTATAGGTAGTGAAACGAAGTGTACCAAAGCCCAAACTCTGAGGAGTCTCCTACTTTGAACAATGGCCAAACGTCTGCCTTCCATTTAGCCTTAACACCGACATCTCTCACTGAAGTCCGAGCTAACTAAATTAACCACTATGCCAGTGATACCTATTCATGTCGAGAGGCATTCCAGACGGATCTGAGAGTCAATTATTCCAAATGCTGCTGATAGACCTAGAAGATTTATCGGAGACGCGTATAGATATAGATATAGATATAGATATAGAAGTGTTGTTTATGCTGAGGCGGGTCGGCCTGCTCAAGTAGAGAGCTACCGATGTCTGGGCGGAGTGCCATTAGTGCTGGTCTAACTTGGCTGTCTTATACTTTACTAAAATCCACAGGTTTTTGCAATGATATATGAAATTAGGAAGAGACATTCATTAGATGCTCGGACACGGGTACGCTGACCCTGGTGGTAAGTATATCCGAGACTAGCAGACGCCGACCAAAATAAAACGTGCTTTTTTGGAGCTTTATTTAGCTAAACACGGCTAAGTTACTTTTTTTTATGCTTTCTTTATGTTACGTATGCTTTATTTAGTCTAAGCATGTGTGAGCAGCAGGCAATGAGCAGTGGTTCGAAGCCTTTCAAAGTCTAGCGATTACAAAGTTTAGAGGCAAGCGAACGACGAAAGATTTGAGCCACCTGAAGAGAAAGTCGCTTGTCAAAGGATAGCGCGCCGAGCCGAACGTAAGCACCGCGAATGGGCTCTCGCGCCAAAGCGGGCAGCGGTGGTTAACTCATCTCAGCAAAAACGCACTCAAACATAGCAAAAAGTTAAATCTCGTACCTTGCGACATCACGAATGAGACCAGCCATACACACGCGACTCTCATTTTTTCGTGGCGGCGCCGCATGCTTGTTCGATGGCTTCGATTGTTCGCTGATTGTTCCTGTCGGCAGCAGGCACTCCAATCAGCACTCCAATCAGCACTCCAATCAGCACTCCAATCAGCACTCCAATCAGCACTCGCTCGCTCTCACTCTCGTTCTGGCTATCGTGCGATCAGCTGCTGTCCCTCTGGAATAAACGAAGTCGTCGCACGTAATCGCACCGATGCAGCCATCACATTTGTGCCACGAGGAAATCGACGCCGCTTCGACGGTAAGCCTGGGCGCCGACTTATCTCCGAGTGTTCGCCAAGCGCTCGCTCGCTCGTACGCCACGCGCTTGGCTGCGCGGCGAGGCTGGGCTCAAACCAGTCGTTGTTAATCTTTTACAGTTCGTATTGACCGAGCCAGGAGGCGATGCCTTTGGCGTCACAATGATATCGCCAGATCTGCGGCGTGGGAACGGGTGGGACAGCTTTGCCCAGGCGAAAATGCCTTGGTCGTAAGTGTCTAATGGCAGAACAATGGAACTGTTGTGGAAGCGGTCGCCTACAAAAGTGGCGACTGCGGAGGCGTGCGACAATGTTGGCGTTAGCTTAGCGCGTGATTGTATTCATGGGCCGAAAGAAATCTTGGTGTCGTTGAAAGAAACTCTGTTAAAAGCAACGAGCGCGTCCATCCGAACGCAGAGTGAGATGCCTGTCTCTCGGTGAGTCTCATGGGCTAGCGCAGCCCGCTGGTCCACTTTTATCGGTGCCATCCAGTAGAACATTAACAATAATGATAACACTAATTTTACATTTTTATGGCGTTCTCAAAGAAATTGATCTCTTTCCAAGAATTTTACATCTAATGTAAAGAGGCATGACAATGTGGTTATCGGTAGCAGGCACAGTGTCAGCACGCACGCATAAGCGATGACAGATGACAATTTACAGGGATGCGGCATGCGCTGTTCCCCTTTGTCTACTGAAGACGATTAGTTCCGAGATTAGTAGAGGGAATACCGTATACTCTACACGTATACACCTGGATACGTCTGTATGTTTGCATGTACTTACAAACACCAATTGGTCGCCGTATGTGAGTACATAAAGTAATTTGATTAAGTGGCAAATCCGCTCGAGTCACTGTAGTGCACACAAAGACTGGGCAAATTTCAGGGTATAGTTGGTGGCCTGCAGCTTTAATGTCAGCATATAGAGATCGGTGAGGCTAAGAGACTTGTGGAAGGAGTGGGTCGCACTGGAAGTGTCTGCTGCCGGCTCAAAGCAATTTGAGAGCATCCTCTGAACTCTGACCCTCCTAGACTCGCCAAAGCTTACTGGTCCGTAATTAATGTTGCGGCAGCATCAGGCTGCGACATTTCAGATTGTTCTGCATAATTAATGTTGCTGCAATATCAGACCAGGGCTCATCAGATTCAAAGAATACTTTGAAGTCTGACACTGCAGCAACAATAAATTTTCGGTGCGCCAGATTCAAAGATCATCTGAGTACCTGAAGCTAAAATTTTTGGGACATTAAGGGTTCCTTTTTTCCGTCCTAGTCATACCGGTCTTACAGTTAGCACATATTGACCAGGAGTGGTCGAGCTAAAAAGTGGTATTAATTTGACCAATTTTCTGCCTCTTTCCATAGAAAATTGAATGGATTCACACCAAATAATACCTCCAGATTGATTATTTGATTTATTGGTTGGCTGATTTATGTGTCAAATTGTAGTCTGCAGCCTGGTTACAAGACTCATCATGGTTTTATCAAATGACTTGTCTACATTTATTAAGGCTAGCAAAATTAGTTTGTCATTAGAAAGTAATATACCGACAATTTTTTAGTTCTAGTTGGCGGAGAACCGCGGTGCAGCGGTGCCATTTCGAGGGGCGGCTGGCTCAGCGAAGGATGCGGTAAAGCGAGTTAGTATTCGAACTGTGCTAAAAAGCACCACCCGTCGACTGTCTATAAAGTGCCGCCGGTTGACCGTGCTAGGACGTATCGTCGGTCGACTGTCCAGATCGACGGACGGGCCATGATTGGTAGAATAGCGCAGCTCGTTGCAGGCTAAGCCAATAGGGAAGGCAGACAGACGCAGCGCGAGCTTTCGGCTGCTGCTGCTATGCATTCATTGCATAGCAGCAGCAGAAAGCTAAACGGCATTAATTTGCCACCAGCTTCCTTCCACGCGTTTGTGGCAGCGAATCTCGCTACATTACTGCAAATCCCTTCTTAATTGGGGACTCGTAGCCTGCACTCGGAATCGTCTACAGCTGGGGTAAAACTCGTCTAGTGTCTCTCCAACGGCGTAGCTGCCACACAATGCTGCACTATTCCTGTCTAAGCTCCACTGGCTTCCTAGAAAGCAGTAAATCGATTTAAAGACCCTCTTACCTTAGCTGACCCTCTGACCTTAGCTGACAGTTTGCCTCGATATCAGTAAATTGTACTTTCAACATGCCTCCTGACGAGCTGGTAGCCAACACTCACGGCCAAATTCAAGGCACCCACTTGAGACAGATTACGTGAGCGGCTGAAGAATTGGCCAGTACAACCCATTTCCTTAAAAAATTCAAAATCCGACCTCGGCCCTGAGCCACACCCCAACAAAAGGCCTGCAGAGAGAGAGAGAGAGAGAGAGAGAGAGAGAGAGAGAGAGAGAGAGAGAGAGAGAGAGAGAGAGAGAGAGAGAGAGAGAGAGCCCCCCCAGCGAAGGCACCCCGAGGCGACTCCCGAGGAGGCGGCTACCAGGCTTAAGAGATGGAGAATATATATATATATATATATATAATATATATATAAAAATATAGAATATATATATATATTCTCTCTCTCTCTCTATATATATATATAGAAATATAGAATATATATATATATAGAAAACGCTTCTTTTTTACGATTTCCTGCGATCTCTTATTAAAAACAACCTATTTAGAACAGCCTTTAGTGGGTCCCTGTGATTCGTCCTTGATGTGCTTATGCGTGCTGACACTGTGCATGCTGCGACTAACCGCACTTGCATGCTGACCCCGTGCATGTCACCTTTAACCACGTTATTCGTGTTGTTTATTAAGCGTGACACCATTCACCATTCGACCGTGTTTCCTTTGCAGCAAATGTAGAGCGCCCAGAGAGAGAATGAGTTCTCTGAGCGTGCTTTATCAAGTGCATTATTATTATTACTAATCGTTCTAGGCAGTGCTTCCAGCATTGTCTCTCAGCGGATCCTGCTTGATAATCGCAGCCTTGCCGCCTGGCGACCGAGCGCGGTCACGTGGTACGCGGTCAGCACCGCTAGCCTCGATCTGGCGAAATCTAGACCGGCATTTGTCGGTGAGTGATTCGCTAAATTTAAACGTACGCCTGCGCGTAAGCAAATGAAAAGCGAGAGCAATCCCAGCGCATGCGCTCCGTTGCGATGCGACCTGCAAGGCGCGCCGACGCCGTGGCTCACTCGTCTCGCTCGGCCGTGGCTGCCGAGCTCGGACGCACGAGCTCGCGACCTTTAGTCTCAGTCCATTTTTTGCCTTGTCATAAGCGAGGCGTCCGCCGAGCTTTGGCAGCACACAACACTCCTGATCGTCTCGTTCAGTCTCTTCCTGCGGTCGGGCTTTGTCGCTTGCAACTGTTTTTCTCCTTCAAGTTTTGGCGATGCGACACCGATTGACTTCATTCCGACATTGTTTGATTTTCTCTCGTTTGTACGCGATATTAACGCGTACAATCGGCTCGCTCGGCTCTCTCTCGTTCCATAAAATTTACCGGATCCATTTCTATGAAATAGTTACCCTTCACGAGGGCGGACGCGACATGCTTCAAATGGATACCATCAGTCCTTTGAAGCTATTCGCGGACGGACGCTATTGCAGTAAATGGTTCCTTAAAGTTTCTAAGCTCAGCTTATTGCTCTCAGCTCGAGGATAAGTAAAAAGTGAAACGCCTTCTTAGTGCCATTCTACATTTCTATACGTAGCCTCTTTGCCAGTTGCATTTAAAGGATGTACGTGACTCTAACTGTGACTTTCGCATTCGCGAAACCTCTTGTTTTAAGGACGTAAAGGACGCACATACGTGCTTTCCATATTATCGAGGCTGTCAGCGTAGGACGTGCGCCGTGTTAAGCGCAGGCTGGAACGTCGTTTCAAGAAATCGGGGTCTGAGGCAGACCTAGTCAATTTTAAAGACTTCCTTCGAGTTTACACCCAAAAGCTTAAAAAAGCCAGGGTTTCTTTTTTCATTAGAAAACTGAATTCTTGCCAGTCGGACACTAAACAGATTTGTAAGACAGTAAACCATTTACTGGCCAATGCTGTCAGGTCTGACTCCCCAGATATTAAGGGCTCAGCCGAAAAGTTTTCAGCCTTCTTTACTGAAAAAATTGTGCACATTCGTGCCTCCATTAAGCCCCCTCCGACCGAAGCAATCGCCGTTCCTCAACCTGTGACCTTTCTTAAAAGGTTCTCTGATGTTTCTGCCTGTGATGTGGCTGCCTTAATAAGGTCTAGCAAAAAGAGCTCGTCTCCTGAAGACCCTATACCTTCATCTCTGTGGTCTTCACTTGCAGACCAACTTAGCCCTGCCATAACCAAGATTTTTAATGCTTCTTTGGGAAAAGGGGTCGTCCCCAAGTCCTTCAAATCGGCAATTGTTAGACCTATTCTTAAAAAGCCTGGATTAGACACAGAGGTCCTAGCAAACTATCATTCATTTTCCCTTCTTCCGTTCTTATCAAAGATTCTTGAAAGAATTGTTGCTAAGCAGCTAGTTGAACATATTGAAAATAATGGAATGTCAGAAACATTTCAATCAGGTTTCAAGAGGCAGCACTGTACTGAAGCTGCTCTCCTCCGTGTTAACAATGACATTCTACGTGGCAACGACGACGGGAATGTCACTGCCCTAGCTCTGCTAGATCTGTCTGCTGCCTTCGACACCATTGATCATGAAGTTCTGCTTGAATGACTGAGAACAACGATCAGTCTGGCAGACGAAGCACTGGCGTAATTTAAATCCTACTTGTCTGATCGTGTTCAATCCGTGTCGTGTGGGGGTCAGGTCTCAGACATGAGAAGGGTCAACTGTGGAGTCCCTCAAGGGTCTGTACTCGGTCCCTTGCTGTTCTCCATTTATACACAACCTCTGGGAAAAGTGATTAAGGCCCATGGAATAGGATATCACTTCTATGCTGACGATACTCAGTTGTATTTGTCATTTAAACCGTCGGAATCTGCTGCAGCAACTGAGAAACTGAATGCTTGCCTTGCCGATATTCGATCCTGGATGTCGGAAAACTTCCTGAAATTAAATGATGATAAAAACCGAACTGCTTCTCATAGGACACCCTAAGCGTGTGGCTGGATTAAAAGACTTTGCTGTTCGAATAGGTGATGCTATTGTGCGGCTTCACCACGTGCTCGTAATCTAGGTGTCGTGTTCGACAGCTGCCTCAATTTCAAAAGCTTCATTCAGAAGACTGCCTCTACAGCTAGCCATCACATCCTATCCCTATCCAAGATTAGAAGCTGTCTCCCACAGTGGCTTGTAAAAAATTTAACCAGCTCTTTAGTTCTGTCTCGGCTTGATTATTGTAATTCCCTTTTGGCTGAGCTACCAAAGAAAGCTATTATGCCACTACAGCGGACTATGAATATTGCTGCAAGGCTGGTCTTCAAGTCCCAGCGGTTTGAGCACGTGTCACCTTTGCTGGAAGAGCTAGGATGGTTGACGGTTGAGCAAAGGATACGGAGCAAAGTTCTTACGCTGACCCACAAGGCCCGCCACGGCTTGGCTCCTTCATACCTAGCTGAACTGCTACATCAGTTTCAACCTGTTCGCGCCCTCAGGTCCTGTGTGGACAATAAATTAGCTGTCCCATTCCTCCGCTTAAAGACAGTTGGCGACAGAAGCTTTAGCTCCGCAGGTCCTAGACTGTGGAACTCGCTTCCACAATTCTTACGCAACGACATCTACTCTCCAACTGCCGACTGTGGCACATCTTTTTCAGCGGTCCTGAACTGCTACTTCTATGTACCCCCACATGGTCTTTATGACTTTGTGGAGTTACTGACGGAGATACATACATACGTACGCATGTAACCACACTTGCGACTTCAGCAGGCGTCGAGGAATAGACTGCTAGCAACCAAAGAATATTTGTTCTCTTGTGCTTACAGCCTAAACGGATTTCCGCGCACCAGTTGACCAGCCAACGGATTTAGTTCACGCGACAAGGAAGAAATAAAAAGCTTAGTTAGTTCAGTAGTACAGTCGATGAAGTAAGTACTTAAAAGAGATTGCTTTCTCCGAGGGCACTATGTACACGTATGGCTAATATTTGCATTGACATTAATATTATTATTGTTAGGCCAGCTACAATGGAAGGGTGTGCATATGCAGTAGAAGAAAAGATATCGTTGCCTTGAACCGTTTTTAGCCAATAGAAATGGATATACGTCTGATTGAGTAACCTGAACTACAATATTGCAGCATACAGACTCCTTAATCAAACGGTGGCGTTGATCAAATCCAAGCTATCTTACTCCTTCCTACTCTTCAACGACCGTATCGAAATTCCCTTCTCCGTTTAATGTAAACAGTGTCCATTTGTAAGAGCAATCGCAAGAAAAAAAGAGCAGTGACCGAATCGGGCTGGTCAACAGGTCAACAGGTCAACAGGTCAACAAGTACATGCCGGGTACACACACAGCGTCCACGGCAGTGCCCCGATGGGACTACGTGTAACTCCACCGCCTCCTCGGTGAATTCGCCGTCTCTGCCGGTAGCTCTTCAAACGTGCCCACTCTTTACACTGCACGCCCGGCGAGCTAATGGCGACAGCCGAGTTTAGGGCGCTAAAAGTGCGTCGAATGGCTCCAACTGCGGAGGGTGCGTTGAACGAGCTCGAGTCAAAGCCGCAGTGCACGCGTACGCTCCTCTGTCTGCCACCGCACAGAACCGCCAGAACGAGGCGAGTGCCACGCGTCGGCGACACGCGACTAGCGCGCTTGAAGTCTGGGCTGCTTTAGGTGCTCAATCGGAAGTCTGCAAGATTGACCATACGCAACGGAAGAGAACGAGAAGCACAGCGGAAGTAAGAGGTCACGTTCTTGAAGCTAGGAAACCATGCGCGGAGGCGGGCAATGGCGGGAACGGCAGCAAGAGAGTGAGAAGCAGGAGATGAGATCAGATACCGTAGCTTCGTATGACGCTAAAAGTGACTTCCAGCAGGACAGTGGTTCCTGTCGGACCATCGCTCACTTGCTTACTTTGAAAAGCCTCAAGCCAAAGGTTTCTGAAACTTGTGTAAGCGTTAGCAGTTGTAATGAAGTATTGTAATTATTAGAAGATACTCTTTTTCTTATATGTAATAGTTTATTTTAAATCGTATTGTACGATGCTTTAAGAATATGTCAACCATTCAATCAGATAGTTGAAAATTGTGCAAATAAAGATTAATAATAAGTGTTCAAGGACATTTTAAGCTAAAGAATATTCGATTACTAAACCACGTAAGCATATTTATTGTAAATTTATTTTGCAAACAAAAATTTTGATATACTTTCAGGTTTTGATGAAGAGGTGCCAGATCTGCAATCTTAGGTTTAAAGTTAACTATAAATAATCTTAAAGTCACATTGCATAATTCAAAAGGCATAGTAGGAAGGATGCAATTTCATTAGTTAAAGAAAGTATTGCGTGACCACCCTAGGCCAATGCTACAGAAATGTGAATTTTACAACTTTACAGGTGTGCAAGATACTACTTTTTTGTTTGTAATCAAAAGTTTTGGTAAGAGTTTTTTGAAACTTGGGCTTTATCCCAAATTCACCGTTAGCCAAGTTAGTTATTCGTCCATTAGGCTAGCGTGATCTGCAGCTAAACGTACACCGATGACAATACGATCCTCACATCGCTCAGACATGTGTGTATGTAGATTTTCAAATTGGTCACAAAACCCATTTATCGTCATCCAATGTTCTACCGCATGACCTTTAGCACTGACCGGCTTGAAAATTAGAAAAGGTCAAGTGAGCCTACGTCACTCTGCAATACAATTTGCTTCGAAGTAAGCGTGTGGACGACATAATTAGCCACGACGGCATTTACCTCACTTCCTTCTTACCGAATTAATTTAACAAAGCTTTGCAAATATGTCCGATGCGTAAGGCCACGTAGTGCCTGGTCGTCGGAGCTTGTTACTTAATTAAGAAAGTACCAGCTTCTTTAAGAAACCTGGCAACAGTCTTGGAAAGCTCGTAACGCAACGTCTCGCGCAGCTGCTTTTGAATAGACAAAAAAATTCCCTACTGCTGGGCAGCAGGCTTAGAATGTCTTCGTCAACGTAACGAGGTCAACCTGTGCAACCTCACGCGGATGATGAATAACTTTGAGTTACTGTTACTGTTATCAATTCGGTGACGGACTTTTTCTTAAGTAGGCAGCGCACTCGCGGGACTCAATGATGCATCAGTCTCACCTTAAAGTGTATTAGGAAGGGCAGTTTCCTTTTCTCAAAGGAAGCTGCAACAGATATGAAATAATGACTCTCTTTAGGTTTAAATCTGTCTTTTGTCTTTTAAATGACAACTCTTGAGCAAAAATTTCAACTGTTATCTAGCCCACATCAAACGAGGAACAGATACTGACGACCTAGGAAAGTTGACTGATACTTCGAGCTGTTCAGCATCCTGTGTTCTGAGAATGCTGCAGCACTAAGCTATCGACGTAGTCAACCGTTTCATTTACATGCATCTGGTTTGATTGGTTTCAGAGTGAAATCTGAAGTAAAATAATTGTATCGCTTGGAAAAAGAGTCTCCTTATTTGAATCGTTTGGTGAATGGGGCGAAATAGGCACTACACCTCTTTAATTGCACAGCCGTTTCTTTTGCCGGGTGATAATAATTTATATTGGGAAATCTTCGGTACCAACTTGACCCTCGGAAAAACCCAGATGGCAACTCAGGTGGAGCTCATAAAGTGCTGTTAGCGATGCTCGTAGCAGCACCGCAAGGTGGACTTGGTGCTTATTTACTTGCGATTATGATCGCAAGTAGTACCTTTTGCGAGCTGCTAGTGAGAGTAGTCCTTGACTAACTCTATAAAGTTCTCCAGCTTTAGCAATTCTCAACAAGAGGGGTTGTAGAAATCCAGGAACCGCTTAGTATTTTGTTTTGGAGAGCAGCAAAATAATCCTGCAAGCATCGCTTCTTCTGATATTTGTCATGACGTGGTTAAAGAAATGAATACTCCGCGTCTGTCTGCGAGAACGTGCCTTGCTCAGGCAATCGACCGGCCTGCAGACCTCATCTGGAAAAATAACTTTCCGCATGCCATGCGCATTGGCAGTTGCTCGCGTGGTGCTGGTGTTAGTTCGCAATAGAGATATTCATAAATTTATCATATACATTTATTTTCCATTGTGAAAGAGCGATGCGTGGTAGTTTCCGACTGGGACTGCCGGTCGCGACCCGAAACCCAGCCCCGTAGGCTATCGCGCGACTGCGACCGGTACAAACGACTCGTAAGCGTAGAGGCGATTGACCGCCCGGGCTCCGATCGCACCGCCGTGAGGCAGGCACGCCACGCCTCAGACGTCATCAAGCCACTTCAACCGTCGCTCTCTACTGCTGGCTGACCTCGAGCGAGCCCTGCCACACCCCATGCGCTTAGTGCTCTTGCTGCCGCCCCCTTAGCTCTACGAGTCCGCCACCGCCGCGATGGCTTCTCAGCCCTGCCTAGCGCTGTGCCCCCCTTTGCCTCTTTGCGCCTCCACCTGCGCCTGCGGTCGCCCCCCCCCGTCTGAAGTGGCGGGGCTGCCGCGGCCTGCTTTTGGAATCGAGGACCCGCCCACGACCTTCGGACCGAAGCCTGCGTTTCCGACAGTCTTTTAAGCGAAAGGTAGGCGCCCTCCGTGAGCACGAGAGACTGCTAGAGGAGGTGGAGCCAAGCCTCGGCCGGGCTGATGATTGGTGAGGCTGAGATTTTCTACTTACATCCGCTGCTGTGGATTCGAGCGACGTTGAAAGATAATGCAGCTGCGCGTGACCTGATTTTCAAGGAACCCATCTGCGTGCAGCGCTGCGGCGCCGGTGGGCGCCAACTGATTGGGCGCCGAGCGACGAATCATCTGGGTCAATCAGCAGAGCGTGGGCCCGCTACCGGGTCAGTTGCTACCCAGTGAAGTACTGCTGAAAAAATGCTTGGCGTTAATTGCCTGATATTGACCACTCGGAGAATACTCGCACGGTGTGCCGTCTTCACTGAAAATTTGCGACGCGCGATGAAAGGACTCAAGAGTTTGCAAATATTCGTTCTTAGTGTAGGCGCCGGTGTTCTCTCCTCCCCTTTCGCGGCAATCGAGGCAATAAAATGAAGAAAAACGTTATAACTTTACTCACTCGTACATTTAATTCCCTACTGAAGATCGAACGGAAGCTAGTAGCAATATCGCGGGCAATTGACGTTGCGCGCATGGTCGCAGACGCACACACTCGGATTGAAGAGAGTGCCGGGAGCGCACGGCTGTCGCACCGGAGGCAAGTTCGCCGTCTCCTGCGCGAAGGCGGTGCAGCCCCTCACGGCCGTGTACTTGTTCCCGCGTGCGTAGCACGAGCACCGCAGCAACCGATTGGGCGAAATTCCTGCAAAATTCAACGCAGTCGCCTGTGCGCGCGCGCAGCGCACTGCGTCGCGTCGGAAGGATGCCGACTGCATTGAGCGCCCAGCACCTACCGTTGCCGTCGTATGTGGCTGGCGACTCTGTTGTCGCGTATGCAGCCGGTTCCTGCGGCACATCGTACACGTCCTTCTCCGGTAGTGCTTCGGCCGCCGCTGCTCGTGGCCCGTTGTAGAGCGAGGCCGGCGTCGCTTGCGGCGACGGGTTGTGCACTGCCGGCGTCGCCTGCAGTTCGCCGTAGTATGCAGCTGTACGCTTCGGCTGCCGTGGCGGGTTGTATACTGCCGGCGGTACTCGCGGCTCGCTGTAGTATGTCGTGGGCTCTGGCTTGTATACAGGCAGCTCTTGTCTCGCGTCGTGCGCGGCTGCTGCTGGCGTTGGCTGCACGTCTTTGTACGCTTTTTGCACTGGTAGCGCCTGGTCGTACTCAGCAGACGTCGCCGCGCCGGCGAGAAGAAGGGCTGTCACGGAGCGCAAGATCCCACCTGAGCTGAAGTTCACCATAGTCGGCCTCCTGTTCACTACTGCTGCCGCACGGAACAAACTTGCCGATTTTTAGAACTTTCATGGGAAATATAAAGACCCCGGTACCATCCACGTTCTACGAATAAGTTGGACCGAGCGATGACAGAGTAGGGTGTGCCGCCAACGCATTTCAAGGAATACTTTCCGAAGAAACATCGAGAGCCCTCATTTTTTCGCCAAGCCTAATCCATAAGCTGTACAGCTCAGGACACTTGCTAGGGTGTATCGGAGTCAATTAAATCAATTCTCACTTGCAAATTAACCACGAAAAAATACTAGGCGAACTAACCTTATGTATTAACTATTACGATACAAGTTAGTTCTTTTTTGGATGGCATGGAGGGGATACGGAGTCCTGAAGTTTGATTTCGCAAGAATTATTTTGCGGTAGCTCACTGACCACTCAAGCGGTTGCTACTTCTGCAAGATGGGCCTTTCCAAGGATCGGACTGGCGAGAACGCGCGCCTGCCGTCACGTATCCAGACATTCGTTTCTCCATTGCCTCAGTACTCAGCTGCCCTGAGTTTCCTATAGCCGCTCCTCCTCCGAGAGACCAAGCCGTCTTTTGAAGGGAGCTGCCAGTAAGGTTAGTGAAGGAGTTCATAATGATTATAATACATTTATATAGCACCATCAGGGAACGAAAATATCGAGCGTGCTTTCGCCAACCATTCGATTGTGTTTCCTTTGCAGCAAATGCAAAGCACCCAGACAGAGATTGAGTTCTCCGAGGGCGCTTTATCAAGTGTGGTGTTTTTATTCTTCTTGTTATTATTAACTCTCTTTCCTAATACTTTATCTCTGCTAGAAAGGAAGTACGTCAACCACCAAGTGACAGCATATACAATGTCAGCAGGCAATAGAAAACAAATCTTCATTCGCGCGAAACTAGTGCTATGCCACGATAAGCAGGTGGGCTATGAGCTTCTTTTGAATACCATCGAATCAGGGTTTGTTGCGACATCAGTCGGGACTGAGTTACAGGCTTTGAGAGCTTACAAGCTGAAGGCACCTTATTTAAAGTAGTTAAATAAATAAACAAATCCTAGCTGATTAAACAGCCTCTTTTTTGTATAGCGACAGAAGAGCCTTTATGGCTATCACCACCGCTTGCAGTGGCGATAAAGAATCGCCCACCACAGGAATCGAATACACGACCTCGGGACCGAGGTCGGGAAAGCAACCGCCTTACCTAGTGAGCCATCACGGCTCACAGTTGATGGTTAATTGCGCACCAAAAAGACTTGAGATAGAAGAAATGGCGGTCCGATACAATGCCTGACGAGGAAACGAGGAATTGTGTGTATGATATATTAGCCGCTGCAAAAGAGCGAAGGGATCTAAAAGTGAATGGCAGAACCTTAAAGTCAATGTGGTCGTTGATGTAAAACCAGTGCAGATCAGTTAGAACTGGTTTGGTGAGGCTGTAACGACCTTCACGACTGCCATTCTCCAACAACAGCGGTTGCACCAACTGTAAGCAACTTGTTGCACACGCAAGAAGGCCTGCTGTTAGCAAGTTACAGAATTCAAGACGGGATGTCAAAAATGCATGCACCAACTCAACAGTCTTATCCTTAATAATAATAATAATAATAATAATGATGCACTTGATAAAGTGTCCTCAGAGAACTCAATCTAGGCGCTTTACATTTGCTGCAAAGGGACCTTAAGTCAGCAGGTAAAATTTTTTTGCAAATGTACATAGCTGAAAGACGTTTGATGCAGATACAAAAGTCGTCGGTAAAGCTGAGGAGAGAAATCATGCTAGCCCAACCAAATAGACCTATACGACTTGATCAGAGATCGTGGTCTCACCGCGGTCCAATGCCGAGCTTCTGACGTGTTGGTCTAATCAGCGGAACTTGTTGGAGAGAATACGGTAAGCCGCAGGCCGGAAGAAGCTTCACCGAGTTTGCTCTTGCTTCTTCGCGGGTCAGTACGGGCTCTGCTACTGCTGCAGTCCGACCAGTCTGTTCAGGGCAAACGGAATTGCTTTCGTACACAAACTGGCTTGCGGCTCTTCTCCGGAAGCTTATTCAGACGCCTCACTGCCAAGCTACGCCATTTTGAGAATGAGTACCCGTTTCGTCCTCTGGCTTGATCGGTTCGCTTCAAAGAGGATATCGCCAGAGTCAAAACCATCCTGCTGGACGCTTTGAGGTGTGATGAATCTCGGCTGATGAGGTCATCGGAGACTACAAAAGAGTGGCATTTCTGGTAGGTTTCTACAGAGGTTTAGGTAAGTTGTTTACCCACCATCCTTGGGTCTGTACATTTGAAATTTTCTTTTCACGGCCGGGATCGCTATTCCCACTAACACACGCGAACGGATGCACATGGCCCCGGGCAGACCAAGCTCTCGACGAGGGAGCAGCATTGTCGAGTGGGAGCCATTTCATTCGAGCAGACATATTTGGAATCGCTCGCACTTTACAGCGGCAGAGCTGCACATGGTCACGTGGCTCTGTTGGGAGCAAAGGCGTCTGGCGAGATGAGAGTTGCTTTAATTGGTCAGCGATAGCATTTGCAGTTTCAATGTACGCCAATGCCTGCACCGCAGCATTTGTCGCGGGGTCGCGCTGCTTTGTTGATCGCTGGTGACCCTTTGCAATCAGGGAAAAAGGCACGCATAACCACGTACGGATAAGGAAGCTAACAAACTCTATAATGGGTATCTGGAATCCAACAAGCTCTATAATGGGTATCTTCTTTGCAGCGGCGAGGTGCGAGCGGCATCGCTGGCTCAGGAATACAGCTTCGCGCGCCAAGAAAGAAGGACCGTCCACGGACGTCTCGCCTGACCGAGGAAGCCATGCCGATGCGGGACCGGATGCTAGAGCGCGTTTTGCCAGATGCCGCTAGTGCAGCCTCAGAAAGCCTGCTGCTCCGGCGACTCGTCGCCGGAGCAGCAGGCAGTAGCAGGCAGCAGCAGGCAGCAGCAGGCAGCAGCAGGCAGCAGCAGGCAGCAGCAGGCAGCAGCAGGCAGCAGCAGGCAGCAGCAGCAGCAGGCAGCAGCAGCAGGCAGCAGCAGGCAGCAGCAGGCAGCAGCAGGCAGCAGCAGGCAGCAGCAGGCAGCAGCAGGCAGCAGCAGGCAGCAGCAGGCAGCAGCAGGCAGCAGCAGGCAGCAGCAGGCAGCAGCAGGCAGCAGCAGGCTGCTGCAGCACTGCGCCTCTACTCTGTCTATTTCTGTATTTGTATCTGTCTCTTTCTCTTAAGCCAGTCTGCAGCTTCGTCGGCTGTTAGCTTCAGACCGGCTTTGCCCTTACTATGCAAGCGTAGAGTAGTGGGGAAATGCTCCTGCGTCGTGCTTTCTTTAACTATTTGACGATGTCGCAGCGCAAATTAGAAAAATGCTATTGGTAACCGACTACTTCAAGCGCATAGAAAAGCTGACCTGCGAAACATGTCCGCGGCGCAGAGAAGCCTCAAACTTGTTGGCGGCTGTTTTGACAGTCTCGGACTTGTAGCAGGACTATGAGAGGCCAGCTGCTGCCATAAAGACGCGACTGGAAATCCTCATACTAATAATATTACTACAAATCCTAATAATCCTAGCGCTTAGAAAGTAATGAAGTAAAGGTTAGATTATTATACAGCTTCGCTGTGAGCTTATGTGTGCTGACACTGTGCATGCTGCCACTACCGTATTTGCATGCTGACCATGTGCATGTCACCTCTAGTTGTCATAAAGCAGGCTACCACTAACCGTTCAATCGCGCTTCATTTGCAACAAATGTAAAGTGCCTAAAAAGAGATTAAGTTCTCTGAGGATTCTATACAAATGTGTCATTATTATTCTTATATTATGCCACCTCTTCAATCATGGTGTTCGCAGGCGTCATTAGAGCAAATGATGGCGACAGACTGCACCTGTGCAGTGAGATTAAGGGACAAATTAGGGACAGAGTCCTGCAGTGAGATTAAGGGATAGAGTCCCGAGGCCTCGTTCACCTCGCATACAGCAAAGAAAGAGACGAGTTATTGAAAGAAAGAGCATAGAGACGGTGCCTAGTAGGCGGTACGGAACTCACTTTTCGAGGCAGTAGCAAGGAAAATAGTAGCAGGAACTAGTGACGCATGCAATGACCGAGTGGTTAGTTACTCGAGATACTGGCCCGACGCCTCTGCCTGAGTGGTCTCCCACCACCAGCAGTGGAGTCATTGCTCAGAATGCGGAAAAACCATGGCCACACGATGTTCACAGAAATACACTTACGCCGCCGGAAGTTGCTATTGCAACATTTTTTACGCGGTTAGATTCACGGAAGACCTTACCTCTGCCGTGACTGCCGAGAAAGTCAAAACTTTTTTAGGTTGCCTAAATTTTCAGGCGACTGTATCGAACATTTACCCCCACACCAGTTTAAGAGTGGTCATACTTTATTAATTTTTGGCAAGGATTTCTGTATTAATGGTGCTACCAAGAAAAAAGCTGACATTTTACTTAAAAATAGCAGAAAATATACGGATCACGTGAAGCAAAGATAGTTTGTGGTGTGGGCTTGTTGGCTTGAAAGTTGGCCAGAAGTGTTCGGTGAACGCTCTACTCCATAAGTATGAAGTGCAAGGGTGCGCTGTTTGCTTGGCTAAGATGTGACAAAGATGCGAAGGTGCCGAAAACCACGAACAAGCCAATGATGAAAGATGAACATTTCTCTAATCGAGCCGCTTAAAGTGAGCGAGACATCTAGAAGAAGCTCTCAAGAATCTATGCAGCAAGAGCTCGTAACCCAGCTTTTATGGACCCTCAAGGGTTCACGGATTATCGTTGGGATTCAACATTTACATTCACTATACATCGATTTATTGGTTGTTGCTGTCAATACACCAAATGTCATGTATGTATTAATGCTACTGAAAGCAGCTGGTAGATATGACATGCTGCATGGGATATTAATAAGCACGTGATGATCAGGCAAAACAATCGCCACCGGCGCAAAGTCTTGACTCCTAGAATGCATCGGCTGCATCGCGTTTTCGCTGCGTCCTTAATTTAATGCCATCAACACCGTCGAAGAAGAATTCCTCTTTTGCGAGCTCCCTTTTCCGACACTGAACGGGCCACGGACATCTTATAAATATTGAATGGCTTCTTTGGAAATCAAAGTTATGGGTCGAAGAAAGTCTTGGTACTCTTTGCACAGACTGGCTGGACCGAAATTAGGAGCGGAGCAAGGGGGCGGCGGCCACTCGCCTCCCCTCCCGCCGCCTTGGCATGGGCAATGACCGCGCGACCACGAATCGATTCCTGTGAGCACGACCGTCGCCAGCGACGAAATTATATCCTGATTCTGCTCAATGAGCACGGCCGCGTTCGTGTCAAATAAACGCCACGATTGTGTCGTATAATTTTCCTTACTTTCGGGTCCTGTGTCCTACGTGAAAATCTTTCGGGTCTCGCCCTAGGTAAAAATCCTGGCTCAGCCTCGGCCTAAAACGCTGCTTAGCAATGTACTTCATTTTGCTGCTTTGGCGAAGGAAGAAGCCGTTCAGATTCAGACCATGGCTACAGATTCTATCTGGATCTGCGTTCATTCTGCGTTTGATAAGCTCTGCCAGCATTTTCTAAAGAAGTATTGTCAAGTGGTGAGGAAAAAAATCGCGAAATCACTCAGAGCTAGGAGTGTTAACCGTCGCTTTGTCAAAAAATTGTCAAGAAACAGTAGGAGAATATCAAGCTCTTCTCTGCCACACCGGAGTTCGATGGCGTTCGACGGAGCAGGTCTTACAGCGCTTGACCAAGCTTGGAGCACACAAGTTTCACATTTTATGAGAAAATAAAAGCCTGCTCTCGGAATAGTAAGATTTTGAGGAATTCATTTAAGGCCTACTTGCCCTAGTTGGCGGCTATTTTTGGCTCAATGAATGTGTTTAATGCGCTCCGTCCTGCAAGGACGGAGCGCATTCGACGCTGAAAGAGCAGCAGGTCTCTGCTCTGGCCTGAAGTGCCACAGTGAAAGAATGGATATGGAATTCTGCAAACTTTGAAATGGTTGATTGAATGAATCTACAGGAAGGTATTTGGAATGGCAATGCCCTACCGGATTCGCTGAAGGCAGACTTTCGCATACACCTGTTTACTCAGCAGAACACAGAAAAGCTACTTTGCGACTTCTGGATGCTTGGTAATTAACTGTTCGTCTTCTCCTGTAGTACTTCATGTAAACACGCGGCGGTTATCGACTCGAGCGTAGCATCAGCTTCTACAGTAAATTCTAGAGTAAATTCAGATTATGGACCAGAAGATTTCTGCACGACCGGTAATAATATCCCTCGGAAAGTAACAAGTTATAGCTAGACCCAGAGCCAGCAGCAGCAAATCGTTGCTAGGCAGCCTTTTCAAGTCGGATAGGAGAGGCAACAGTTCTGGTGTCCGACTTTGCCTTGACGCCGGAAGGTTCACTAACCTCTCAGCCGGCGAAGCTAGCCGACGCAGCTCAGTGGGCCTCAGCACCGGCCGGAGGGCAAGGAATTTTACGAGTTTCAGATCACTTCCTGCAGCCACAACTAGCTGATTTCGGGCACAGGACTTGCTGCATGACAGGACTGCTGGTGTTATATTTGCTGCCTACACAATAGTAGTTTTTAATGCTAACATGCAAAGGATGTCCTTGTACAGCTCGGTGAGCCGTGATGGCACACTAGATGCGGCGGTTACTTTACACGACCTTGGTCGTGTGTTCGAATCCTGCAGTGGGTGATCCTTCATCACTGCTGCAAGCGGTGGTGATAGCCGGCAAGACTCTTCTGTCGCTGTTAAATCAGCCAGTATTTATTTCATTTACAGCTCGGCTGAGTATAATTTGTGTGTCAAGAAACGCACCCAGTACTGGAAACCAGCCAAGCAGAGCGACACTATATATATATATATATATATATATATATATATGTGTGTGTGTGTGTGTGTGTGTGTGTGTGTGTGTGTGTGTGTGTGTGTGTGAGTGTATAGCCTTCACTCCTCAGCAACGTCCACAGTAGTTGCCAAAACGTCACCAGTCAAAACATGCACAGCCAATGTTCCTAGGCCGAAATGTCCAATGTCTCTGGAAACCACCCAGAAGCCGAGTTAAGGGCTAAGTAGAAAACTAAGAGTTAGGGCTAAAGGTCAAGCATGGCTTTTTAGCCCCGGTATACAAGCTTGACCGTCCATATGCTGAGCCTGAAGCTTCGTGCCAACGCTTGGCAGCCCGGTAAGCCTCTTGGTCCTTTCTCTAAAGCAGCTACTCGTAGACACAATACCATCCCACACAGAGGCGATGCTAGGCTTCGAGGAGGTGGACGACTACATTTATTAGAATCGCAGTTTTACATGCACTGAAGAATTGCCACCAACCAATTCGTGGAAATATGGTAGCAGCTCTCTAACAATTGACAAGATCAAAGCTAGGTAGCCATATTACATAGTCTTGTAGAGAGTTCCTGCTGAAAGTTCTAACCACGGGCGACTGGTCGTAGCAAGCTTTACTGCGTCGGCAAGCTAACCAGCAGAGAAAGGCACAACAACTTCGTCTACCAAGATTGTAAACCAGAAGAATGTTGCTAATGCACAGGAGAAGTCTTGGGCTGCCCATTCCTACATGTCGTAGGTCTCGAGAGTGCCGATAGAATCTCACTTGCCAACTTTCAACATACGAATAAAGCCGCAACAAAAGTGATTACTATACCATTTCTTACTAATCAAACATCAGCTGGGTACGTACAATGCAAACAGAATGCATGCTTCCCACGACCCAACAGCTGAAACGAAAACACCCACTCCATCTGCTTGTAAACGAACAGATTCTGCGGTTCAGCACACCGCATGAGAAGGAAAGATCTCCTGAGGTGCTTGACGAAACAAGTTCAATGCAACAGCATGCTGAGTACATACATTGCCAATGGTACATATATGATAGCAAGAGGTCACGGTCTAACATATTTGTGTGACAGGCCCTTTCAATAGGGCAGCACTCGCCCAGTATAGTCTACAAATGAGCCACTCTGCTCTGCCGAGACCTTTCCGATAAGCTCCAGCATTTTGGTCACACTCTTGTCTGCAGTGAGTGGAGCCTGAGGCCCACCCATATCGGTCTTGACCCATCCTGGGTTAAGTGCAAGGGTCAAGATGCCATCTTTTTTCAGGTCGATCGCCAGTGACTTGGTGATCATGTTTAACGCAGTCTTCAAAGAAAAAAACAAGGCTGGCTATCAACGATTTCTCAGTTGAGGACGACTGCCAAGTTTAGGTAGCTCAAAGTATGCAAGATTGTTTGCTCAAAGCAGTGAAAAGCTGCAGGACTTCCCAACCTGACTGAATAACGAAGAGGACACTGTAAACCGTGTCCAAAGTTGAAGCTACCGGAAATACAAAGCGTGCAGGCATGAGCACACTTATGTGCACCTGTGGAAGTGAACGTGTGTATGTACTTGCTCGCATGTGCACACAAGTGCACTTACGTGTGAGCACTTGAGCAGCTGAACGGTGTGTACACTAGGGCAAGTAGTTGCCGGCTCATTTAACACTTTTACAATCTATACATAAACAGACGAGATTGGTGTCTACCACTACTCTTGCAGCTGGTGATAAAGGATTGTATGAAGCAGTTCTCGAATCCATGACGATTGAATCCATGACGATTGAAGTGCAAGTATCGTAACAAGAACATACACACATGCATATACACATACATGCATAGTCATGCATTAGGAAGTTAGGGATAAAGAGGATACAAAGTTGAGCAACACAAAATGTGAGCACCCGGGTGACATATTTAAGAGTCAATGGTTCAACATTCTCGGGTTAACAGTAGAACCGATGCTAACAACCAACTGATTATCAATGAGGTCTTATCACTGTCCAGGATTTGAACGATCAAGTTTATCGCCGAGAATACCCTACCGTATAGAATCGTGTTACGCTAACCTAAAATGACTCAATTACTTGAAATTATGAATCTTACTTACTTTGATCAGACCCGGGATCTCGTGCAGTTGCGTCCTAGTTTGGACTACTCGTTGCTGAAATTGTCAGCTCCCTTTATTAATATCATGTAAAATATGCCTGCTTCACTCAAGTATCTTATCTAACTACATTACTGCAATGACAAGTGCTCAAGTTGATGGCCTGTCCAAAAATTAGTAACTCCAACCTTGTATGTAGCAATAGGCAGAAGAGGAGAGAGTGAGAGATGAGAGTTAAAGACTGCTTCAAAATCTGTGTACTCGTACTTATCTCGATCGTTAAGACAAGATATAACAATAATACATTTGATATAGCACCCTCAGAGAACTCAATCTCTTTCTAGGCACTCTACATTTGCTTATTACTATTATAAGCTTAATTTGTCAGGGAATATCGTGACATCAGTAGGGAGTGAGTTCAAGGCTTTGGGAGCATAAAAACTGAGGGCATGGCCACCAAAGGATTCGAGGTTGGTTTGAGGGACAGCTATGCAATTTGAGTAAGAAAAGCAGGTAGTATGATGCTTAGCCTGGTGGTAGAGTAGTTCCAAACGGTAGGCTAGAGCCAGAGAATCAAGAGACCTAAAAGTGAGTGACAGAACCTTGAAGTAGATGCGCTGCCTGATTTTGAGCCAGTGCAGATAAGCGAGAAATGGTGCGATCTGGCAGCAGCACCGTTCATGACGGACAAGCCTAGCTTCCGAGTTTTACACCAACTGTAAGCACCTGATTGCATAGGCCTGTAGACCAGCAAGCAGTAAGTTACAGAAGTCGAGACGGACGTCACAAATGCATGGACTAATTTGAACGTAGTATCCCTGTCTAAGAGAGCCAGAATTTTAGCAATGGTATGTAGTTGAAAGTAGGCAGACTTGACAACGATGCTGATGGGGTCGACTAGTCAAAGGTCACTTTGTAACAAGACACTCAGATTTCGTGCATACACTACAGGAGATATGCTGGCTGAGCGAATTTTGAGTGTTAAGCTTTCCAATTTTATAAGTCACACTCGGTTTACCCATAGCTAGCAAGTTAGCTTCAACGTCATTTAATTTGAGGCTACTATCCATATGAGGATGTCAGGAATACATCCAGCAAGGGAGTTGAAAGGATGCTACGTGCTGGATAATGGGAGATGTCAAAGCACAAGTATAGCCGCGTGTCATCTTCATAGGAGTGAAAGCTTAGAAGACTATGTATGACGATCACATCGGCAAGAGGTAGAGCATAACTGTGAAGAGAAGCAGACCGACGACAGACCCTGCAAGGTACCCTATACATAAGTGGTTCCTAGAATGATTATTGTTCTTGCATAGCAATGATGAAGTTAACAAATATTGATGCCTTTAGTCATGCCTAGCGATATTGGCTGCAAACTGACCAGACATTTAATTGTAATGTCGCTGCTGAGGTGGACTGGGCATCAGTAATTGTTGTGCAGCAGCGTGCCATGTGATACTACTTCTATCAGCGGGTAAGGGGGGCAACGATAAAAATGAATGGCATGAGCAGAGTACCCCTGAAGATATGGCTAAATGTTCCAGCAGTATTCACTTGGGGGATAACAGAGATAAAGCAGCATAAGATTTTGCGGCAGACAATGCTAGCACATGCACGCACGCACGGTCACTTGCAAGACATGTGTTGCCATTATTTTGCAAAAAGCAGGATTTTCGTTTGCCGAATGCATCGGCTGGAGGGCTCTCAGAATTCTGTACTACACATCTTGTACTCATCTCTAATGTTGTAATTGCAGCCAAGACATTCTACAAAGCGAGACACACTCGGTACTCGCCGTCTGAGGTGCTGCTTTAGGTTTGCCTATTATGATGAGAGACTTCGCTGGTCAAAGACGTGCGACTGAAAGCAACTCTGAAGGACGGGGAGGCTTCGAAGGAGCCACACCCACAATCTCCCCACACATCCCGACAACCTTTTTTTAGTGCAAGAAAAATGAAACAGACTGATTTCGTTATTCTACATGTGACAACATTCTTTCAGATCTAGGAGCTAATCGTCAAATTACTAACCTCGGACCACAGCTGTTGGCTCGCAAGCAGCGAGTTCCTCTCGGCTAAAGCTGCTTCGAGCTCCGTTGCTGCATGTGGCGTAGCACTGATAAAGGAGCTGCAGTCGGCATGTATCTCAGAACGAATAAACCAGACAAGATCGTCAAATGGCAGAACAGCAGAGGAAGGACAGTTGGAGACTTTTTTGAAGCTCCACCTGCCCCAAAACTTTAATAAGGTGCTACTAGAACGATGATCTGAATAAAGTTGACTATGTTACGATGTAGAGTTATTGTTGAGGGCATCCTAGGGATTTGTTTAACATTGTTAAATGGGACCACCCAGCCGGTTATAGGTCTGGGCGAGTGATTCACTCTTACTTTGTATGGAATTGGCACCCGAAGCACGGGTTTCTCTTGCAGGTTACACACTGACTTGACGCAGCTCGTTGATTGGTACTCGAGCAATTGACGAACAACATGGGTCTGGGAACAACATTTCGTTGTCACTGCATGCAGTCATCCCCCCCACTGCTTCTGCTCACCAGTCAATATGCCGAGCTAGCCAACTAGTGCTCTCAGCGCACTAGTATGAACCAGTTGCCCGATCGCAAACACGAATGCCAGCAGTGGTGAAGTAACTTGCCTCCTTTAACACTGCCCTCAATATTTGCCAGTAAAACCGCAAATTAAAAACGATGCATAGTGATTTGACAATGAAAAAACATATAAGTAAGCAGCAGAAATGATGAAAGCACAGACAGCACACCTTGGATGGTCCATACGCATAGAAAGAGCCAGTCTTATTAAGCGATGCAGATGCATAGCCAGTAGTCATGTTTATCACAGTTGCTCCACCAGAATCTCCGGCTTGGTTTTTGGCTGCCGTCTTGAGCAAAGGTAATAACTCCTGAAATAGCATTTTACTCCAGCAGTGAAGCTGAGCGGGCGCACTCACCGCGACGCTGCATAGAAAGAATCGCTGCGACTCACGAGTGACAAACTGAGGAAATTCAAATCGGGTGATCAGCCTGCCGAAACGATGCCATGCTGCTTGCGGCTGCATGCAGAACGAGTCCAACGGCTGCCTGCTCAGCTAATCGGGCAGCCGGAACAGTTGGAACAAGCACGGTACTCATTTACGTGACTATTTGACGATGACCGACACACGTGCAGGTGGCAGCATTAAAAGCAAGCTCGTAAGTCTCGACCTTAAGTCGAGCATCCTACCAAAGGTATACGGGGCAGGTGTATGTGCTCCCCACCAGCTTTACTGAGGACAGAGGTCCAAACATTCAAATAGTATCACGTAACAGTCGAAGCTGTTCTTCTCATTTAAAAATCAAGTTGCAACATCAGCAAAGGAACTATATGACAGCATAGCCCGCACATAAAAACAACGAAGCTAGATCAACGTCCTCTGAAGCGGGAGCACCAAAGCGGCAACAACATGAATATTTACTGCTCCAAGGTGTATGTACTGCAGATGATTATTCAGCTCTCAGAGGACCATTTCTAAATGTGCTTTCATCATGGTTAAACAATCACCATCTATAATGGCAATGCACCTTTGAAAAGGTTTCTGCACCAGACGATGCAAGCACTCACAATGCAAGCACTCATTCTCTGGCAAAGGCAAGGATTTCTCTGATAGCATGACATTTAACTACAGTTGACAAGAAAGGAGACCTACTAAAGTGACGATTTGCTGAAGCCATCAAAAGAAAATAAGATCTTTGGGGGTGGGTAGCTTGAAGTTTGGTTGAAGTTACAAGCAGCAACAAGAGATCTTCTCAGACAGTGGTAAACAGAGCCAAAGCTGTAAAAAAGGACCAATATAAGACTATAAGATAAGTACAATTAGCAATTCCATCTGCTTGTAAACGAACAGATTCTGCGGTTCAGCACACCGCATGAGAAGGAAAGATCTCCTGAGGTGCTTAACGAAACAAGTTCAATGCAACAGCATGCTGAGTACATAAATTGCCAATGGTATATATATGATAGCAAGAGGCCACGGTCTAACATATTTGTGTGACAGGCAATATACCTATGATTTTAGGTACATGTCTGACATGCCTCCTGTTGTGGATTCAACTCCCTTGTGATGACATGACATTTTCCTCTTTCCACTGGAGCAGAGGTATCCCCTTGGAGTGTTTTGTGCTTAGCAAATTTTCTTAAATTAAATGATGATAAAACTAACTTACTAGCTATGGGCAAACCAAGCAAGATTCAGAAATTGGAATGGCTAATGCTAAAAATCGGCTCAGCCAGCATATCTCCTGTTGAATGTGCACGAAATATAGGTGTTACGTTCCAAGTGTCCTTTCGTTAGACGACCACATCAGCTCCACAGTCAAGTCTGTGTTGTGTATGCCTGTTTCACCGCTCACGATTGCCTGCTCCAGTCTTCGTGTTTCCGTGAGACTCCACTAGTGCTGTTGCAGCCTGAGACACAGTAACATAACATCTGCCTACTTTCAGCTACATAACATTGCTAAAATTCGGGCTTGTTTAGATGAGGATACCACATCTAAGTTAGTCCATGCATTTGCGACATCCCGTCTTGACTTCTGTAACTCACTGCTTCCTGGCCTACCGGCATATGCAATCAGGCACTTACAGCTGGCGCAAAACTCTGCAGCTAGGCATATCCGTCGTGAGCATCGCAGTTGCCATATCACACCACTTATCGCCGATCTGCACTGGCTACCAGTCAAGCAGGGGATAGACTTCAAGGTTTTGTTCTCACTTTTAGGTCCCTTCATTCTTTCGCTCCAGCCTACCTAAACTCCTATCAGATCTACTCCCCCACCAGGCCAAACATCGTGCCACTGCTTTTTGGAAACCTATTTATGACAGCATTTTGTGGGTCCCTGTGATTCGTCCTTCATGTGCTTATGCGTCCTGACACTGTTGCATGCTGCCACTAACCACACTTGCATGCTGAACCTGTGCATGTCACCCCTAACCATGTTATTCATATTGTTTATCAAGAATGATACTAATCACCATTCCATTGTGTGTCCTTTGCAGCAAATGTAAAGCGCCTAGAAAGAGATCGAGTTCTCTGAGGACCCTTTATCAAGTGTATTATCATTATTATTATTAACTGTTTACCTATAACTCCTACAAACCTCAAATCCTTTAGAGACCGTGCATTTAGTTCGTATGCTCCCAAAGCCTAGAACTCACTTCCGACTTGTGTCACGACACTTAACTTAACTTGACCACATGCATTCTCCGAGGGTGCTTTATCAAGTATGTTATTACTATTATTATTAATATTATTATTAGTAGCAGTAGTAGTAGTAAATCGGCTTGTAGCTCAGCCATTTATTTTTCCTTGTTGTCCCTGCTCCGTGCCCTCAGCTGTGCACAGCAAAAGGTGTGTGAGCACAGCCAATACAATATGACACAAATGATGAGGCTTTACAGCAAACACACGGCCTCTTACTATGTCCATACTGACGAGCTCATCGATTGGCTGACAGCGCATCGTATTGACCCCCAAGCCAACATGGCTTGGATGTCAATACGATGTACAGTTGGAACTAAGCTCAGCAGCCAGGCTTTCGTGTCGTGGGCGACCCAGTTGCCACGTAACAATGCTTTTGCAACACCTGCACACAATCAAGCAGCATATCACCTTCAAGGTTTTGCCGCACACCTTTAGGTTCCTTTCATTGTATTGCTCGAGCCTGTTTATCAGAACTATTCCCCACTTTGACTCGGAACAAACTCCCAAAAGAAGTCATCACAACCCCACCCGACTTGAAAGCATTTCAAAAGAAGCTAAAACGCACTCGTTCCTCACAGAATTTGCTGAGTAATTAAGAGTATAGCCTTTGTGTGCCCATGCGTAATGACACTATGCATAAAACCATTAACCACGTTGACATGTGCATTAACCACAATGACTAGTGCCACGATACCTTGGTGAGAAGAAGCGGACCGAACACGTTGGTCTTGAAACTGTCCTCAAGCATCTGCTGGGAGATCGAATCCAATGGTTGAGGTTTTCCGGGGAAGACCCCGGCATTGTTGATCAATAAATTCAGACCGATATCACCGATAAGCAAGGCAAGATGCTTCCGAAGATCACTGAACGACTCGGATTTGCCGACATCTATAAAAAAACAAGAGTTCCAAGTGTTCAGGTGCAGACAGAAAGCACCCTCTATCAAAGTCACTCAACAAAATAGTTGCGGTTCTGAGCAGCTGAAGTGAAGACTAGACAGGGAGGATTTTATTAGCCAGACAAGATTGACAAATGGAACTCCAGTGGTCTATAGCTGCTCCAGATGCAGGTGGATCGTCAGCAAGCTGTAGCCAAAGCTCGTCTTATGCCAGCTAGTTGTGGTCTCCAACCTGACACACACACGACTGCTTGTCAACAGCAGACTTTTAAGTCGGCATATTCTTACCCCCTCAAGTTTTGTAACAGCAGATTTCTCTAATAACAAAAGCTCACAAGATTAAATAAAAAGTTAAATTAAATACTAGCTGATTTAACAGCCTCTTTTGTATAGCGACAGAAGAGCCTTTAAAGCTATCACCACCACTTGCAGTGGCAGTCAAGGATCGCCCACCGCAGGAATCAAACCCACGACATCGGGACCGAGGTCGTGAAAAGCAATCGCCTTACCTAGTGTGCCACCAACGATGATAAACAACTTACATGTCGGTCCTGTGTAATAAAATAAAACAAATTACATAACCACCGTTGCCAATAGGCATACCTACTCTATATTCCTCCCCTTGCTTGAGGGCAGCCTTGTGCAACTGGGCACGGTGTGGACTTCTTCGTAATACCTTCGGAAATTCTGCCGATACCTTCGCTTCTGTGACTGAGCAGGGGCTGTTCTCGGATATGCTACTACAAACAGGACCTGCTTAGTATAAGTTGTGATACTGCAATTAATCAATACCTATAGGCAGGCCTTCTTCGGCTGGTCAGTAAGAGCCTGCCTGCATCCTGCATTCGCCCTATCGACCATTTGGCTATAAAACCTAAGAAATGTAAGTTTAAAGAGACGTTTAGCACTCGTTGTGGTAGTAGCTTATTCGCTGTACCTCAGCATGGAGCGAAAAGTCGACCGTTATTACGGTTCTATCGATCTCTTGGTTCGAGCTGGTGCTAATTCGTTGGCATTGTGTCTGCGGAGCCGGCTATGGGACTGCCTCTTAAATAACGCCAGTTTAACGTCAGCACAGTAACAATTAAGGAGTTCCTTCTCCATGATCAGGTTGTACAGGAGAAGCAAGATGCATTTCTGGTGACCGAGACGTGGATGGCGCCCTGCGCTGGTGGCTGTGTATCTGAGGCCACCTCATCTGGGTTTTCACTCTCTCAGCCCATGCGGTCTGACAAAGTGGGTGGCTGAGGTTGTTACCACTGTTTACGAATCGTTTGGCTATACGACCTGTGGTGGCTTTTCACATGGGCCGTCATTGAATCGGATCCTATCAGGTCGCCATCAAAGACCGTGCCTCTCACAGTTGAGGTCCACCAACCACCTGGCTTACGCAGCCAGGTGGTCGGTTTTACGTTAACAATAATAATAATGCACTTGATAAAGCACACTCAGAGAACTTAATCTCTCTCTAGATGCTTTAATTCGCTGCAAAGGGAAATGCAATTGAATGGTGAGTAAAATCATGCTTGATAAACAAACAAAATGAATAACATGGTTAGGCATGACATACAACGTTGGAGTTTTCGAAACTCCCCACTAAAATATTCGTGTGTGACATGCCGTTATTGATAGCAGGACACTTCATTACATTACATTACTTCAGAATACAGGTTGACAACCCTACCGACCTTATTGTTTGCCTGCTGGCCATCTAGGAACGTTGTGAAGCTAGTTTACTGTTCCTGTTCTGTTAAACGTGCAACGCACTGTCAAAATTGTCCAGCGACACAACTTGAAAAAGGATTGACCCAGAGAAAATTTCGAAATCCATCCGTGAGGCAGGTCCTTTTTATCAGCACCCAGACTTGGCCAAGCCTTGACACCCTCAAAGTTCTTCTAGAGCGACTCTCATCTCACCTGGGCATCACTGGCACTGCTCTGCAGTGGTTCAGGTCCTATCTCAGTGGGAGACTCCAGAGTATTGACGTGAATGGACAAGGATCATCCGAGGTACCTCTGAAATATGGAGTACCTCAGGGCTCCGTGCTAGGTCCAGTTCTCTTCACGGTTTATACTCTCCCTCTTGCTGATGTGATTGCCAAGGACAATCTAGGCTTTCACTTCTATGCGGATGACACTCAGTTGCACCTTTGCTTTGATCCCTCCCAGCCTTCGAGCACCTCAAATTCTCTCAACACACATGCTGCATGAATTGATGACATCCGCACATGGATGGCAGCAAATTTTCTAAAACTAAACGATGATAAAACTGACTTACTAGTTATGGGCGAACCTAGTGTGATTCAGAGATTGAAAAGGCTGACTCTCAAAATGGTCTCTGCCAGCATATCTCCTGTTGAATCAGCTCGAAATGTAGGTGTCATATTCCAAAGCGACCTCTCGTTAGACGACCATATCAGCTCCACAATCAAATCTGCCTATTTTCAGCTTCATAACATTGCTAAAATTCGGGCTTGTTTAGATAAGGATACCACGTGAAAAGTTGGTCCATGCATTCATGACATCCCGTCTCGACTTCTGCAAATCGCTGCTTACTGGCCTACCAGCATGTGCGATCAGGCGATTGCAGCTGGTGCAAAACTCTGCAGCTAGGCTTGTCTGTCGTAAGCATCGCAGTTGTCACATTACATCACTTCTCGCCGACCTGCACTGGCTACCAGTCGAGCAACGGATTGACTTCAAGGTTTTGTCTCTCACTTTTAGGTCATTTTATGTCAGTTTCATTCTTTGGCTCCAGCCTATCTCTCAGATATATTCCCCCATCAGGCCAAGCATCGTACCACCAGCTTTTCGGAATCCAACGGTCTAGAAATACCTCGTACAAACCTTAAATCCTTTGGAGACCGTGCATTTAGTTCGTATGCTCCCAAAGCCTGGAACTCCCTCCCGACCTGCGTCAGAACATCCCCTGACCTGACCACATTTAAAAGGAACCTAAAAACACACCTATTTAGGACAGCATTTAGTTGGTCCCTGTGATTCGTCATTGATGTGCTTATGCATGCTGACACTGTGCCTGCTGCCACTAACCACTTTTGCATGCTGACCCTGTGCATGTCACCCCTAACCATATTATTCATTTTTGTTTGTTTTTCAAGCATAATTTTACTTACCATCCAATTGCATTTCCCGTTGCAGCAAATGTAAAGCACCTTGAAAGAGATTAAGTTCTTTGAGGGCGCTTTATCAAGTGCATTATTATTATTACGCCTATACTCAATCTCAAGGAAAAGTGATTAAGGCCCTTGGAAAAAGATATCACTTTTATGCGGATGATACTCAGCTGTAGTTGTCATACGAGCTGCGTAAATCTGCTGCAGCAACTGATAAACTGAATGCTTGCCTTGCCATAATTCGACCCTAAATGTCGGAAAATTTCTCGTAACTAAACGACGATAAAACAGAACCGTAGCTGCTCATAGGGCACTAGAAGCTTGTGGCTGGACTACAGGGCTTTCTACTAATAGGTGATGCTAACTTGAGACCACCACAGCATGCTCGGAATTTAAGTGTCGTCTTTGACATCTCCCTAAATTTTGAAAGTTTCGTTAAGAAGATTGCTTCTACAGCTAGCCATTAGTTGTTCCATTCCTCCACTTAAAAAAAAGACCGCTGGCAACAGAAGCTTTAGCTCTGCAGGTCCTAGACTGTAGAACTCGCTTCCACAATTCTTACTCAACGACAACTACTCTCCTGCTGCCGACTACGGCTCATCCTTTTCAGCGATCCTGAGATCCTACTTCCATGCTACTCACTACCTCAACTGCTCTCCTGACTCTGCTATGCTTTCTACTTTCTCTTTGTTGCGTGAGACTGAAGTCTGTTGGCCACCGAATACGTACCGAAAGCAGCTTAGGCTGTGAGTGGGCTATACAAAACTCTCCTGCCTAGCACCCACATTGTCTTTATGACTTCGTGGAGTTACAGAAGGAGATACATTACATTACATTACGTCAGATCCATATCTACATTAGGAAGAATTTTCCACAATGGCTTGCAAAAAATGTTACTAGATCCTTAGTTCTGTCTCGGCTAGATTATTCCAATTCCCCTTTCGGCTGGGCAACCGAAAAAAGCCACTAGGACACTGCAGCTGGCAATGAATACGGCAGCAAGGCTAGTTTGCATATCACAGAGAGGTTTGATCATCTGACTCCTTTGCTAAAAGAGCTAGGATGGCTGCCGGTTGATCAACAGATACTGGGTAAAGTTCTTAGGCTGACCCACAAGGCCCGCCACGGCTTGGCTCCTCCATACCTAGCTGCACTGTTGCACCAGTTTCAGCCTCCTCGTGCCCCAGGTCCTGTATGGACAAAAAACTAGCTGTTTCATTCCTCAGCATAAAGACCGTTGGCGACAGAAGCTTTTGCTCTGCAGGTCCTTGACTGAGGAACTCGCTGCCACGATTCTTACGCAACGACAACTGCTCTCCTGCTGCCGACTATGACACATCCTTTCCAGCCGTCCTGAGCCGCTGCTTCCATGTTACTCATTACGTCAACGGTCTCCCGACTCTGCCATTCTTCCCATTTTTTCTTTTTTTTTGCGTGAGACGAAGTCTGTTGGCTACGGAATGTGTACCAAAAGCCGCTTAGGCTTTGAGTGTGCTATAGTAAACTCTCTTGTGTAACCCCCACGTAGTCTTTGTGGAGTCACAGGCAAAGATACATTACATTACACTGCAAAAATTCGGGCTTGCTTAGACAGGGATACTACATCTAAATTGGTCCCTGCATTGGTGACATCCCATCTCGACTTCTGTAACTCACTGCTTGCTAGTCTACCGGCCTGTGCAATCAGGCGTTCACAGTTGGTGCAGCTAGGCTGTCTGCCGTGAGCGTTGCAGTTGCCACATCACACCACTTCTCGCGCCGACATGCACTGGCCTCCAGTCAAGCAACGAATCGAATTCAAGGTTCTGTCACTTTCTTTTTAGGTCCCTCCACTCTTTGGCTCCAGCCTACCTATCAGATCTACTCTCCCACCATCGTACCACCACCTTTTCGGAATATAATCGTTTACCTAGATCTCGTACGAAGCTCAAATCTTTTGGAGACCGTGCCATTAGTTCATATGCACCCAACGCCCGGAACTTTCTTCGGATTGGCATCAGGACATCCCCTGACTTGACCACATTTAAAAAGACGCTAAGACGCATCTATTTATCACAGCATATAGTGCAGGTGATCGGTCTTTTGTGTAATTCTGGGCGCTGACACCGTTATGCTTGTTGTCATTGAGCATGCTACCACCAACTATTTTGATCATGCTTGCTTTGCAGCAAATATAAAGTGCCTAGAAAGAGACAGTTCTGAGGCTGAGTAAAAATTTTTCTATTATAATTATTCTTATGAAATCGTAGCAGCTGGCGGATCTTGCTCTTTTGTCACATCAGATGATTGTCTGAACTAATTCTTCTGGCTGAACTTATTCTTCTGGCCTCATACTTAGTTTCAGCTAGCTAAACCAACGGTACGTCTTGCCAAACGATGGAATGTTTGTCTACTGTTAGCAATGGTATAAATAATAACAGCAATCATAATACATTTGCACAATGCCCTCACAGAACATGGATCTCTTTCTGGGCACTTTACATATGCTGTAAACGAAGCATGGTCAAATAATCAGTGGTAGTATTCACACTACCAATAAGCATAGCATGTTAAGAAGGGACATGCAAAGGGTCAACGTGTACATATAGCCACGGGTTTCAAGTGCAGTTTCAAGTGCATGAACTTGAGCAAGCATAAGCTCAGGCTGAGGCACCGGGCTTTTTTGAACTGGTGAGAGAGGTGGTTCTGTGTTAGCTTAATACAACCAACAACGTGAGACAGTCAAACTAGTTGTAACAGACGAACCGTCGAAAAATATAAAAAGCAATGTATTCGTCCCACTGTTGCCAGAGAGATTTCAAGGCACATACACTCCAGAATCACATTTTATATCAGGAACTACCTTCGTCACCTCAATGGAGTACGCTCTAACCTTGTTTCTCTTCCATTGGGCATACCTCTTTGCACAAGGACCATCTTTAGTTCCTATTTTTGAAGCTCTGATCAGCCTGTGTTCAGCTGTATTCCAGACACCGGCCAGATTCGCAGCACCAAGTCTGCAATTCTTTGAATTGCAAATGTCAAACACTCTGATAACAGTCGAAGATACTACCTAATCGGTCTCTAGCCTTCGAAACCACAGCAGACCATCGGCCAACTAGCCAATAGACATCCAAAATACTAATGCAAATTCTCCAAGCACACATTTTTATGTACACTTAGTCGCCAAATGGTAGAAATTACTGCCCGGTGGAATGCAGGAGAAGGGGCAGCTAATGACTAACGTCTAGTGGAATTTATCGATTGATATTAGCACACCCATCAAAGTTTGAATGCATTCCGATCGGAAGCATTACGTAAATATACCTACATGCATCTTTCGAGCCATGTTGCAGCAGGGAAGCAAAACTAGGCTTGCAGGCTTTTCGAGATTGCAAGCCCAGTGTTCACCTCAACTTCGGCCCGATCCTCACACGGTGATACTGACGCTGGACTATCTATGCTTCGATCAAGCAGCAGGCTTTGAAAGGAAAGAACCGCAATCATTTCGACCTGCGAACAAACAGGTACATTTATGTTATCAACAGATTCTGGCATTGATACATGAACCATACACCATCAACAAGAAAGTCAGCGGTTCAGAGTGACAAAACTACCATTCAGTACAGTCAGATTGAGAGCTAAGGCCCCGATAAAAAAGGCTGCTCGACGTTCTATATCAGAAGCAGCATTTTTCTCCTTCTTTACCATAAGCAACCCTGCCAGACAATTTTAACAAACAGCCTCGATCCCCTTTAGATATGTTGGTGATGAGGCATCTGTTGCTTGATCACACACAGTTACGTGCTGGATCAGTGCAGGCAATCGAAGACTGTGCCACGAAAGGGCAAAGCTAGGATTTTGGCATTGAGTCACCCAAGGGAACTGTTACCCGAGGTACCAGCCTACGCTTTAATGGGTCACCAGATTAACCTCTCGATCTTGACAGTATCCTGAAATCTCCCTTAGAGGTCCCATCTAAATCATTGCAGTGCAATGCTAGCGATGGTGTGCTCTCAAGGTAAGATCAGAAAAGTGTGAATGCAACATGAAAAGATGAGCTTGAGTCAGAATAGTGTGGGTAGGAAAAGGATTCCATCTTGAACGATTTGGTTGAGGTCCAGTGACTTAGGCACGATAGCATATTGATGAAGTGTTTTGCAGCCTTCAATCGAGATAACTGCAGCTCCACGAAAAGCTTCTGATCCAGACCTGGAGTCTGGTGTCTCATTTTTTCAATGCTACAGCAGGGAAGCTCGGTACGAGCTCAGAGATGGTACTTCTGGCTCCCACTATATTTCAGGACGAAGCACAACACTATGATATCGAAATGAAAAATAAATATGTGCAAGCTAACATGCTAAAAAATTATTCAAGGACTAACACAGTTCCAACCTCGACAAATACATATCCTGCAAATGTTAGCACTTCACATCACGCTTTCATCACGCGCGTCTTAAGATGGCTTCATTTGTTTCTAATAGTTTCACCACCAACAATTTCCTAAAAGACCTCTTCGTTGAACTGTTAGGCTTTGTGCAATCCAATACCTGTTCACATAGCGTGCCAGGCCAAATATGTCTGAAAGTTGCCCTCCACATTAGGAGCTGGCTGCTTGGCCGGCAACACAGCTGCACAGAAAGTAGATACCAATCTGGTTCCTTTTTTATGGGAAAGTCACACAACTTTAACTAAAGAGCCTCATTTCGAGTATAGCAGGGTATGCATGACCTGCAGTGCTGCTCCACAATCCTTTAAGGATTCGGCCCTGTAGCTGTGAGGCGGTTGCGGCTGTGCTGCTGATAGCTCTGCTTCAGTCAGCGTGGGTGAAAGCTCAAGTCTTTTTTTCATTCTAAACCACCACTATGATCACTGCATTATCAACCAAGTGACTCACATGGAGCCCATGCCGACTGCTTTCACAATCACGTTGAAAGAAGCAACTGCACAGCACTAAATAACAGACAAGATCCTAAGCCAATGAACTAAACAAGAGCTAGCCAGTGCTGCCGAGCTGGTTTGGCCCAGCGATTAAGGTGCTCGCCCCAGGGACCAAGGTCTGGCCGAGGTCGTGGGCTCGAGCCCCGAGACACATGCGAAGCGCCTGAATAGAGATGAAGTTCTATTGGGGCGCTATACAAATGAATTATCTTAGCACTAGCAGGGTCACCTTGCAAAGGGTCATTGGGACACCCTAACTAGGGGCATACGGTTGAGCTCACACTGACTGGCACAGGTGGCACCTGCTCTAGCATAGGAGGGCAAGAGAGAATTTACTCTGATGTGCTCCCCTGATGATTGGAGACATCTACTGAACCGCTGGCCACTTGCAGAGGAGAAAGTGCCAGAAGCCGGGCGTCGCCCCATACTCATTAAAGCATGCGAGCCAGGGCTGCTGACAGGGCACTTGGCTGCAGCCAGCCACTGCCTACGTGCTAGGCCTGGTGTAAACAGGGTGAGGCAAGTAGTAGCCAGCACTACCGGGCTGCACCAGCTGAATGTCGGTAGCCGTGGCTGAGCTCTGCCACAAAACTGTGGAACAAAGACAAGGGGCTGCTATTCAAGCATGCCATACTGCAATTGTTTTGAATGCCCCCCAAGGAGAAATCAAAGGCAAATTCACCCCCTCTCTCTCTCTCTCTCTCTCTCTCTCTCTCTCTCTCTCTCTCTCTCTCTCTCTCTCTCTCTCACCCATCTTCCCCAGCACCCAAGCAGCTTTTCCCTGAGATGCATGAATATGACTATAGCCAGCTGCAGCTCAGTTGTACATCCTGTCCCTAAATTCACGTTTAACGATCAAAGCGTGGCTCTCTGGCCACTGCCGCTTTGCCCACCATCTAATCTCGATCTGCCTTTGCGCAGTTTGAGGTTGGTGAAGCAGTTAGTTACCTCTCCCTGGCGGGTGCACGTGGCAATAACAGCATGGACGTGAGTCTCGATCTAGCAAAACTGCTGGGGGAGGAGGGGGCAAACTGTGCAGTCAGGTCAGGGCCAAGAGGATTATTGAGATGCACAGCCAGACTGCTGCTGAATGCAAGCAACTCCAAAGGGTTATTTTAAACTGAAGGGCAAGCAGCTTCCATCAACGAAAGAAGGGCATCAGAATGACTGTAGATGATAAATCTCTCGGCCAGAGATTTATTTATCGGGAGTGACAGGCTGTGAGCTGTACATATTTTAAATTACAGGCTGCCACATTCCCCCTAGCCAACGGGTTGCCTAGATACATAGAGGTGGGTTTACCTTCGCTCGATGTTCACTTCACGGCTGAATGGATAAACCCAGGGTGCCAGTGCACTACCAGTGTGGCAGCCTGGTGGGGCAGCTGGATGGCTGCCCTGATGTTGCTGCCGGTTCTGCATACACATCGAGGGACGAGAACGACCAGCTACTGGGCTGAGAGTCTGGAGCGGTTTGGGGTCCAGCTAGCGCCCCTGCTTGCTGTATTTGCTCAAGCTCACGTGCCACCTGCAGCTTGTAAGCCGACTCATAATGCTGTCATTGCAAAGGTGACACCTGGATGATGCACACCAAGTACTGCTGCTACTGGCTGCTCTTTGCAGAACAAACACAACAGAAACATTGCATGCTGCTGGATAGTAGCATACAGCACGGCTCTAAGTTACCTGGGCTCGGCTGAAATTGGTGGGCTGGACATGACTCTCGACCCTGGTTGCAAGTCACAGTTTCTCTACCGAGGACGAAACGACACAATCTTCACTATTTCCTATGTGATGATGCCAAATTGGGTGGCCGATCACTGTAGAATCCATATTACTGTTCATGCACATCTTGACGTTCAATTTTTGGTATGGCAGTAGCCCTTCAGGAGGCACCTGGCACAGCATCACTGCCAAATGTGCCAAGCTGCTAAAGTGTCACTGAGTACTCAGGAGGCCAGGTAAAGCTCAGCCAGTAACTCTCTGTCTCTGTCTCTGTCTGTCTGTCTGTCTGTCTGTCTCTCTCTCTCTCTCTGTGTCACTCTCTCATACCACTTTTCTCTTTTCTGTACCCCATCCAAAAAATTAACTGTGTTGCTGCTTTCCCAGAGTACTGCCAGTAGCAGATCTCGAAACAACAACCATGCTTCCGGTCACCGTACGACTGGGTGCAACAATCACTCCGGTTGCTCATACGAGAAGCAAGCCCTAGTCTGATATATCGGCTAGCAGCTTGAGTGGGCGTGGCCGGTCGGCAGTGCTGCTGGCTCAGTGTAGGCTAGCGGCATGGGTCGTCGCATCCTTTCGGCCGGTCGCCAGTTGTAGGCAGCATAAGCTGATGCCTGCTGCTGCTGCTGAAAGTGGGCTTCGATGCCGGCTCGTGATCGTGGCCGGCAAAGACTGGATAGTGTGCACCGGTGGGTCTTCACTCCTAAGGACACCATGCATTTTCACGGAGCTCGTTTGTTGCTTGTCGGTCCAGCTATACCACGGAGTGACATCCTTTCAATTGGCCGCCCGGTGCTCAATCTGGCTCTCTCTATCTCAATCTCTAGATCCGGGCCTATCTCTAGAAAGCAGCAGTGAATCCGTCCAATTGCCACGAGAAAACTGAGCTCACGCTGGGGTCTCGGTTTAATGCCTATATGCCAATAAAAAACAGCAGCTGCGACGAAGGAAGGTGGTGGCACACTTGCTAGCAGCAGTGCAGCACAGCTTGCTCGTCTTCCTGTCAGCACGGCAGGAGCGAGGACCGCCGAGTGCTTCGCTGGGACCGTGCTTTGACATGCAGCTACAATCCATGCCATATGTGTATATATATATATATATATATATATATATATATATATATATATATATATATATATATATATATATGCACTCAAGCAAAGCCATTCACTGGGTGCACTAGCCTGGGTGCACTAGCACGATAATGGCTCACTGGGCAAGGAGGTTGCTTTTCACGACCTCAGCCCCTAGGTGGGTTCGAATCCTGCGGTGGGCGATCCTTTATCGCCACTACAAGCGGTGGTGATAGCCGTAAAGGCTCTTCTGTCTCTATACAAAAAGAGGCTGTTAAATCAGCTAGCATTTTTTTTTAGACAACTCATTACACCTAGCAACTATTTACCACTGCAGGCTCCCGGCAGTGTGAGCCGACTGTCATGCAAACCCAGTTGTTCACCTGCAATATGGACTCCCTGCAAACGGACGGCTCGAGGATATCTGCCGGGAACAAAAACACCCGGACTGCCTGGGACGATACGATATCATACCGTAAGAATAGAAGAATGCCTGCTTCTACCGCGAGTCTGATTATCGTACTTGCAATATAAGTGGCTCACGGTATTTCGGCGAGTATGCTCGTGCTCGGGAGGTGAGTTAGTGTGCCCACCGATTCAGCTATTAGCATTCGCAGCTCCCACAGCACAGGCTTAGAGTTGGTAGCTCCCTAAGCCACTCCCACCGGCTGCAGTCTTGTTGTCAAGTCACTATGTCTACCCTTGCTGAGCTCCAATCGACACGTGGATAACCTGATTTGAGAGAGAACTGATGTAACAGTTAAAGCTGCTTAAATTATAACCCCAGGTAAAATTGCACGATTTTCATCGCAGAAGTCCCCTACTGCCTCTTTGTTTCAGCTGGTGTAGTAGCCAGCCAGGCATTACCCACTAACCGAATACTAAAGAAGATCAGCACTGAATGGCACATGCATTTACAAGGCAAGATATCTTCGGATAGACAAGATCCTCAATTTACACAAGCTAATAACTTTTTATTATTTCACACATACGTTTCAAATGGAGATTTTTGCCAATTTTAGCCCTGGGACACACGGCACCTAGGAACCTCTAAAATATGGAGTACCTCAGGGCTCTGTGCTAGGTCCGGTCCTTTTCACCGTTTATACTCTCCCTCTCCCTGATGTGATTGCCAAGCACAATCTAGGCTTTCACTTCTATGCGGATGACACTCAGTTGTACCTTTGCTTTGATCCCTCCCAGCCTTCGAGCACCTCAAATTCTCTCAACTCACTTGCTGCATGCATTGATGACATCCGATCATGGATGGCAGCAAATTTTCTAAAACTAAACGATGATAAAACTAACTTACTAGTTATGGGCAAACCTAGTGTTATTCAGAAATTGGAAAGGCTGACTTTCAAAATTGGCTCTGCCAGCATATCTCCAGTTGCATCAGCTCGAAATCTAGGTGTCATATTCCAAAGCGACCTCTCGTTAGACGACCACATCAGCTCCACAGTCAAATCTGCCTATTTTCAGCTTCATAACATTGCTAAAATTAGAGCTTGTTTAGATAAGGATACCACGTCCAAGCTGGTCCATGCATTCGTGACACCTCGTCTCGACTTCTGCAACTCACTGCTTACTGGCCTACCAGCATGTGCGATCAGGCGATTGCAGCTGGTGCAAAACTCTGCAGCTAGGCTTGTCTGTCGTGAGCGTCGCAGTTGCCACATTACTCCACTTCTCGCCGACCTGCACTGGTTACCAGTCAAGCAACGGATTGACTTCAAGGTTTTGTCGCTCACTTTTAGGTCTCTTCATTCTATGGCTCCAGCCTATCTTTCAGATATACTACCCCATCAGGCAAAGCATCGTACCACTCGCTTTTCGGAATCCAACAGTCTAGAAATACCTCGTACAAACCTTAAATCCTTTGGAGACCGTGCATTTAGCTCGTATGCTCCCACAGCCTGGAACTGCCTCCCGACCTGCATCAGAACATCCCCTGACCTGACCACATTTAAAAGAAACTTAAAAACATACCTATTTAGGACAGCGTTTAGTGGGTCCTTGTGATTCGTCCTCGATGTGCTTATGCGTGCTGACACTGTTCATGCTGCCACTAACCACATTTGCATGCTGACCCAGTGCATGTAACCCCTAACCATGTTATTCATTTTGTTTGTTTTTCAAGCATGATTTTACTTACTATTCTATTGCGTATCACTTTGCAGCAAATGTAAAGCGCCTAGAAAGAGATTAAGTTCTCTGAGGGCGCTTTATCAAGTGCAATATTATTATTATTAATATATTATTATAGGAGCAAGCAAGATGCTTTCGGGCTCAAGTAGGTTTAACGGCAGTCGATTTTTGTTAGCTCTGTTGCAATGCACACACGGCAGGCTGCCAAACAGCTGCCCTTTATAGACACAAGTAAAATACCGGACTCCAAATAAGAAAGCTGCCATTTTGGAGCACAAATTTGATGCACCAGCCGGGGTTGCTATTGGCTAAGACCAGGCATGCCCAACCACACAGCAGCAGCTCACACATCAGAGCTTAATTCTCTTTCTTCCCAGCAAGGGCACACACACTTAATTCCTCTTGTTTAATGAAGTGCATATACGTTAACCACCAAGACCTCTAAATGCTTAGGGGAACCATTCAAGACTGAAGGCTTATTAGGATACAGTAACTAGGATGGCCCGAAGCTTAGCTTGCTAAATCACATGTCATTTTTGGGCCCGTACAGGGGGGGGGGCAGGGCCAACATCACGTGGCTCGGTGCATCTAGAGAGCAAGTACGTAGAAACAGCCGACGTTTGCACATTTTCTATACGACTGATGAATAGCAGCTTTTAAAATTATGCTTACATAGACAGAGAAGTGTGCATTAATGCTGGGGAACACCACTCATTATTGCTCTGAATGCCCCATCATTTCCATACATGTGGGCATAATTTACATAAATTGTATTTGCAAGGGTTTACTACAGATCAAGATAGATAGCCCCAGGACTAGTTTGGATTGTGCATTCAGAAGAAGCGCCAAACTAAAATGGGGTTGTAGGTAAGGACTGCGAGTACACTTGACACAATGCGCATGCACACACACACACACCACACACGCACACACACACACACACACACACAGTAAGGAGGCAGCTTGGTACAGCATCCAGCCAAATGAACCTGACACGGTCAGCCGAATGCAAGACTGTGATTGCCTACACCCCCCCCCCAATAAGCCCTGCACAGCCATTCCATGGTGCTGTGGGTCGGTCCACCTGTCGTGTAGCCATGTAGTGTACTGCGTGACCTCTGCTGCCTTGGGCAGGAAGCCAGCTTATCGTTGTGATGCACGCTCTTTCCTAGCCTAGCGCAAAGGAGCAAGCATTCCATATGCACGCTCATGCTCTGGGTCTCAGTGCTGCTCTCACCTTCGCAGCCTCGTGACAGCAGCACTGAGCTTCTAGAGAGGCAAGAAGAAGCTCCTTACACAGACACAGAGCTCCGTGAGTTTCGACTGACGCGACAGACTGGAAGATCAACAAGAGTGCCCATAGCGGAGCAGCCAATCTCGATCGAAGAGCACGACTTGCCATGAATGCTGCTTATGAAGCTAGCCCACTACCTGAATGAATGTGTCCACTCCATAAATAGCGTGGCAAAGACTTAAATGATTGCATCTGCCAAACATGGATACTGAAGAGGCCAAGGATTTGAAGCAGAATACCGTACCACACTGCGCTAGAGTGCAGTGTGCAGTGCTAATGCAGGTTCGACATTAAGACGATTCGAGGCTTCCAGACTAAACTCAAGACTGCAAGATGCAGGCTGGCTAACTAGATCAACCACCGAAGCAAAAACCACTGCAAGGCAAGTACCGACAGCATAGTGAAAGCCAAGAAAAATTAGTCCTGTAGATAGTCGGAGCTTGGCACACAGATATAATAATAATAATAATAATAATTCACTTGATAAAGCACCTGCAGAGAACTTAATCTCTCTCTAGGCGCTTTACATTTGCTTTAAAGTGAAATGCAATTGAATGGTAAGTAAAATCATGCTTGAAAAACAAAAGAAATGAATACTATGGTTAGGGGTGACATGCACAGGGTCAGCATGCAAATGTGGTTAGTGGCAGCATGCAGTGTCAGCACGCATAAGCACATCAACGACGAATCACAGGGACCAACTAAATGCTGTCCTAAATAGGTGTGTTTTTAGGTTCCTTTTAAATGTGGTCAGGTCAGGGGATGTTCTGATGCAGGTCGGGAGGCAGTTCCAGGCTTTGGGAGCATATGAACTAAATGCACGGTCTCCAAAGGATTTAAGGTTTGTATGAGGTATTTCTAGACTGTTGGATTCCGAAAAGCGGGTGGTACGATGCTTGGCCTGATGGGATAGTATATCTGACAGATAGGCTGGAGCCATAGAATGAAGGGACCTAAAAGTGAGTGACAAAACCTTGAAGTCAATCCGTTGCTTGACTGGTAGCCAGTGCAGGTCGGCGAGAAGTGGAGTAATGTGGCAACTGCGACGCTCACGACAGACAAGCCTAGCTGCAGAGTTTTGCACCAGCTGCAATCGCCTGTTCGCACATGCTGGTAGGCCAGTAAGCAGTGAGTTGCAGAAGTCGAGACGGGATGTCACGAATGCATGGACCAACTTAGGTGTGGTATCTTTATCTAAACAAGCCCGAATTTTAGCAATGTTATGAAGCTGAAAATAGGCAGATTTGACTGTGGAGCTGATGTGGTCGTCTAACGAGAGGTCGCTTTGGAATATGACACCTACATTTCGAGCTGATTCGACAGGAGACATGCTGGCAGAGCCAATTTTGAGAGTCAGCCTTTTCAATCTCTGGATCACACTGGGTTTGCCCATAACTAGTAAGTTAGTTTTATTATCGTTAAGTTTTAGAAAATTTGCTGCCATCCATGTGCGGATGTCATCAATGCATGCAGCAAGTGAGTTTAGAGAATTTGAGGTGCTCGAAGGCTGGGAGGGATCAAAGCAAAGGTACAACTGAGTGTCATCCGCATAGAAGTGAAAGCCTAGATTGTGCTTGGCAATCACATCAGCAAGAGGCAGAATATAAACCGTGAAAAGAACCGGACCTAGCACTGAGCCCTGAGGTACTCCATATTTCAGAGGTACTTCAGATGATCTTTGTCCATTCACGTCAATACTCTGGAGTCTCCTTGTCAACAGATGCAAAGGAACACGATGCACCACTCAGTGCACTACCACTGTATAGAACACACTAATACTAAGAGACACTGCAATCTGCTAGATCTTCCACAGCTTGGAAATTCACTTGTCAGTCTAGCAGCATGCAATCGCCACCGCCAGTAAGAGCTACTACTGACACTTAAGATAGGCTACAAGAGAAAACTGTATATGCCAAACACAGAAAGACAAAGCATATGCAAAGAATGCAAATGCAAAGATCTAGTCTTACATTTTTGCAGGAGTGCAGCTTCCATTCTCCCTTTCCAAGCTCAAGTTTCTACCTTCAACCACGCTTAAACAGCAGCAGCTCAGCTACACTGGTCAACATACAAGCGGTATTGCCAAAGAACGATCACGACACCAACGTTTATTCAACGATTTCATGAGTATGTTAAGGTTTAGGATTAGTCACAATTTCTATAGATGCTAGTCTGTTTGGTATAGTACAGTAAAAACTGTTGAGTCGTCATAGAGTCAAACGTGCATTGGCCGGTGTCAAGAAAATCTAACGATCGTTGCGTGCCAGCATTAAGAAAATATTGCCAGCGAGCAAAACCAAAGTGCCTGCCTCTGTCACACTGATTTAAGATATATGCCTGAGGTCGAGAGAGAGATCGAGAGAGAGAGAGAGAGAGAGAGAGAGAGAGAGAGAGTGAGAGAGAGAGAGAGAGAGAGAGAGAGAGAGAGAGAGAGAGAGAAGAGAGAGAGACAAAAGTACAGTAAATAAGTGACAAAAATACATAAATTTCACGAGGAGAGAGCAAATACACATATTGCTATAGTAGATTTCAAGGAGAAGACAGCAAGAGAGTTGGGAGCACGGCCGAGAGAGCTGACGTAGACAAAAACTTACCAAGCGTCAGTACATGCACGCTTCCTGATGCAGCACGGAGCTTGGTAAGATCCTTCAAAAAAGTTCAGACTATTTAGATTATTCTTAGGAGAGAATCCCATAAATATAGCTTAACACGATGGCTGCGGTTATATAACTTACATCTGCTCGATCCGGATTTCGGCAACAACATATCAAATGAGTTGGCGGCGAAGGTTGACTCAGTAACTTTGAGACAAACGTTAGACCCAAACCGCGATTGGCTCCAGTGACTAATACCGTACGGGCTTTAACAAATTGTTGAGCCATGCCGAACGATGAAGTCCAGCCAGCTTGACAGCTCCTTCCGCTGAGGTCTGACGGGCTAAGCGACCACTGATTGGCTGGCGTCGGAGGCATGGCAGGATCTCGCGCAGCTGCCATTGGTTAAGCAAATCTGCCTCCACTGCCGGCCGTCGTCGCTCGTGTACTACCTAGGGGGTTTCGCATCACTATGGTAGGTGCTCGTGCTGCCGCTCGAGATTCGACCTTGCTGCTATGTGAACGCACTGCTAGCTCTGCATTGTTGAGCTTGGAAAATCGGGTGGCTTTTTTTTGTAGTCGTACTTTGTGGATAAAGGGCCGAAGGTAAGGAAGGAGCTTGTTGGCTGCCCCCGAGTTCTGGGTTGGCCCGTGCGCCCAATTTCGCGGCGGTGCCTGTCCATTGTACGAAGTGAACATATTAACCGTCAATTTACGACATCTACTGCTGGTAGCTTCAATTTACGGCATTTATTGGCGGAACTGGGACAGACGCAATATAGCGGCGATCGTATACCCTCCCACGAGCTTGGGCATTTTGAAATGTCTTTCAGTGAAGGCTAGTGAACCTCGAGCTACCCTTTTTGCAACCCGAAAAATGTTCATGTGAAACTCTGACTGATGAAAATTAACTACTTATGTGATCATGCGTTTAAAGGCACTTTTGCTTCAATGCTTGGTGTTTGTACCTGTTGGTCACCGTTATGACGTCACGTCGGTAGTGGACACTCGCGTAGGTATATGTATGGGATCACCTTTTACTGCTGGTGAGGGCGCTGTTTAGCCTAGCCGCTGAAATCTAAACCGCAGCTTGTTCGAGCTCTAGTCCGCAGTGTACTCAGTCTTTCTGGCTAGTGACACTTCTTGGTAATGTGGCTTGTGTAAACTTTTCGCAATGTTTTGTCGAATGCTCAGAGGGACTTGTGTCAAATTCACCACCTCAATATAGAGAACCTTCGACCAATTGTTAGAGCCAGCTGGACGAGGCAATCGTTTTTCTAATATATCTTGCAGCCTGAAGCAGGCAAGTTCCTGGCATTTGATCACCTCACTTTCTGGGTTGGCAATGCAAAGCAGGTAAGTTTGCTTGAGGTCATATTACTCCTCGGCAATATCGTTCATTCCTCGGTTTCTTGGTCAAAGGAGCGTTGCACGCTGTTGCGGCGATGTTAAGCTTCTCGGTCTAAGGAGCTGTTTTGGCGATGTGACAATGGACTGCTACGTTTTAAGGCTGCATCCCACTACTGTGCTCGCCTCGGCTTCGAGCTGTTTGCCTACAAGGGACTGGAGACTGGCTGCAGGGACGTGGCTTCCCATGTCGTCAAGCAGAACAAGGTGGGTGCCCTGCCCTTACTGTTATCATTGTCGATGTTGCGTGCAGCTCACGGACCTTATGTAGCTTACGTGGCTGCAAATTGGCAGATGTCTTGCTCACGGTGCAAATGCAGACTGATCCTTGTGGCGCGATGTCATGTCGTTTTCCCAGCCTCTTCGAGTCGAAAAAAGGCAACCTGTCGCAAAGTGATTAACTCCCTGGAGTCTTCTCAACCTTTGGTCCTCGCTCGGCCTCAATTGACTTTCAAGCCTGGCCCTGCAGCTCTCGTCTGGAAGTGCATTTCCCAGTCTATGAAGACTGCTAGCCCTTCTGATGCCATCGCCGAGGTTTTCTCTATGAGATGCAGAAATGCCGTGACCGTGCATAAATAAAATTGTGTGTGTGTGTGTGTGTTTGTGTTTGTGTGTGTGTCTACCCTCAGGCCTTATCCCACATCCTTAAAAATGGCTGTCTTCGTTAGATCACCCATAATGACGACTGCACTAGACCCGGAGAACTACCACAATTTCCACCCAGCCTCCCTACTGCCGTTCCTCTGATGACTGTATAACGTGTAGTGATAGACAAGTTAAAAGCTTTCATCCAACTCCAACAGCCCGATAGTTTCAATTCAAGTTTCAGAGCTAATAACTCCACACTGAGTCAGCACTACTGCACGTATGTAAAGACCTCAAGTATCCTGAAAAGTTCTCCTGCTGCTTGCCGATGCAATATACACTTAAAGCTCTCCTGCTTGCCGATATATAGTATACTAGTGCCCTGCGATGTAATATGCTAGTGCTCTGTATCGTTTCCTGATTGCATCGAACTCTCTTTACTGCCTTGCTCCATGTATTGCTGAATTTTCGCTATGGCAGCAAGCTATATCAAATTGAATGCCGATAAAACCAACTGACTGTGTATAGGAAAAATACTCTAAAATTGGAAACCTCTCTCTCAAAATGGGCTCAGCCAGTATAATTCTTGCAGCATGTGCACGAAGTCTGGGTGTCCTGTTCCACAGCGATCTTTCACTTGGCGATCGCATCAGTTCCATTAGCGAGTCTGATTGATTTTCGATGTCCTATCAATGCTAAAATTTGGGCTTGCTTAAATAAAGATATCGTAGCCAAGCTGACCCTTGCGTTTGTGATAGTGGTCTATAATTCCGAAACTCACTGCTTGAAGTTCTTTCTACCTGTGAAATAAAATGCATGCAGCTAATTCAAAGCAGCAATTTAAATTATCGGTCGGTCGTGACCGTTAGAACTGCTAAATTACGTTACCCCTCAATGACCTGCACTGGTTCCCCATCAAACAGCATATCGACCAAGGTTATATTACTAATTTGTAGGACCCTTCATTCTGCTGCTCCAGAATAGCTATCCAAAGTGTTTTCTACTCAGGCTTCGAATCCTACCACCTGCTCTACTGACAAGTCATTTACTTGTGCCACCAGCTACCATTTCACCAGTCTCCCTGCTAGGGAGCGCCATCGGGCGACTCTAAGCCTGTTGTTGACCTTTACCTGACTTCTCTGTGATACCTTCGGGTATTCCGCAGCCATTGTCGTTGTGACTGTTTATGAGCTGTCCTCGGATATGCTGCTCAAAACAGGACCTGCTTAGCATAAGATGCGATGTCACCATTAGTAGAGACCTACCGGCCGGCCTTCTTCGGCCCGTCAGTGAGAACCTCCCTGCATCCTGCGTTCGCCCTATCGACAGTTAGGCTATTTAAAATACGACCTGTAAGTTTAAAGCACCGAATAGCAATCGTTGTGGTAGTAGCTCACATACCTTAGTGTTTTGCGAAATGTCTACAGGCAACTGTTACTAAGGTCCAATTTAAATTTGAAGGGGCTGCGACTGCCGGGCTGGCTACATGCCGACTCGAATGCAAGCCACTTGATCGGCATTGTGTAGTTGTTGGACAGCCTCTTAATATCCGCCTGCTAAATGTCTGCTTGCTAAAAACCAGTGGGTTACTCATCCGAGATCAGGCTGTCGAAAAGAAGCTATCTGCTTACCGAAAATTGGATGACACCATGCTCCGGTAGCTGTGTATCTGATAAAGCGCCCTCAGAGAACTTAATCTCTCCTTAGGCGCTTACGATCGATCTAGCAGACGAGACACTGACGTGGTTTAAATCGTTCTTGTCAGATCGTGTTCAATCCGTATCGTTTGGTGGGTCAGATCTCATCCACCACACCAGTCACCTGCGGAATTCTTCTGGGATCCGTCCTCGGTTCGTTGGTGTTCTCCATTTATACTCAATCTCGTGGAAAAGTATTTGGGATCCATGGAATAGGATATCACTTTGATGCTGACGATACTCAGCTGTATTTGCATGCAAACCGTCGGAACCTGCTTTAGCAACTTATAACCTGAATGCTTGCCTTGCCGAAATTTGATCCAGGACTTCGGAAAATGTCTTGAAACTAAACGATGATAAAACTGAACTGCTGCTCATATGGCACTATAAGCTTGTGGCTGGACTACAAGGTTTTGCTTTTCTAACACGTGATGCTGTTGTGCGACTGTCACCACGTGCTCGAAATTGAGGTGTCGATTTCGACAGCTGCCTAAATTTTAAAATTTTCATTCAGGTTACTGCTTCTACAGCTAGCCATCACGTCTGATCCCTATCTAAGATTAGGAACTGTCTTCCACGATGGCATGCTTAACATTTAACTAGCTCCTTAGTTCTGTCTCGGATTGATTATTGTAATTTCTTTTCGACTGCATTATTATATAAAGCCACCAGGCCACTGCAGTTGGCTATGAATACGGTTGCAAGGGTAATTCGCAAATCCCAGAGTTTTGACCAAGTGTCTCATTTGCTAAAATAGCTAGGATGGCTGCCGGTTGATCAACGGATATAGAGCAAGCCGGCCACGGCTCGGCTCATCCATACCTAGCTGAACTGCTGCATCAGTTTCAGCCTCTGCATGCCCTCATGTCCTGTACAGACAATAACTCAGCTATTCCATTCCTCCTGTTAAAGACGGTTGGCAACAGAAGCTTTTGCTCTGCAGGTCCTAGATTGTGGAACTCACTTCCACGATTCTTATGCAACGAAAAACTACTCTCCTGCTGCGCACTATGGCACATACTTTCCAGCCGTCCTGAGCTGCTACTTCCATGTTTTTCACTACCTCAACTGTTCTCCTGACTCTGCTATGCTTCCCACTTTCTCTTTGCTCTATGAGATGAAGTCTTTTGGACATCGAATGCGTACCGAAAGCCGCTTAGGCTGTGAGTGTGCTATAGAAAACTCAAGCGTAACACCCACATAGTCTTAGTGGCTTTGTGGAGTTAGAGAAGGGAGATGCATTATATTACCTCACATCGTTTGTTAAATGTGCTTTCAGTTTGTGGCCAGAGCTCACTCTTATTAATGTCACGACTTTTCCTGACATTACTAAATTTAAATGGAAGCAAAACATCACCTGTTCCTTGCAGCATGCCCGGGCCCTAATGCATTTACGGTTGTCAGCTTATGCCTTCTGACACTGTACATGCTTTTTCACTAACTAATCTCCATGCATCATTTCAGCATACGTAAAATGCTTAGAGATTTTGTTGTCTCTGGGGTTATGCAGATTTGTTTATGATTCTTAAAAATATTATCTTAGTAATTACCTTTATTTCAATTTTCGTTAAGCATTTGACCATGCTTCGGAGGGAGCCAATGGTTTCTTAATCAAGATCGGTAGCCAACATCTTTCTCAGGCCATCTGTCCTGTTTGTCAATGCATGTAGCTTGACCGGCACATCGACATAGGCAGTGCTCAAATTTTACTCGTGCCGTTGATCTACCGACAAAACCATCCGTGTCCCATGCATAAGAAGGCTTTTTAAACATAGTTTTTAAACGATTTTTCTCTCATGACTCTTGAGATGTTGCAATGCCACAGAAAGCACTCCTGAAAGAGATCCCATACAAATACAAAATACATGCAGTAAAAATAGCTGATTTAACACCTCCATTTGCATAACGGCAGTAGAACCCTAACGGCTATCACCTCTGCTTACAGTTGGCAATAAAGGATCGCCCACTGCTGGATTCGAACCCGCGACCTCGATCATAATAATGCGATACTTGTGTAGCACCCGAAGAGAATTAAATCTCTTTCCAGGCTTCTTAACCTTAAAAGGAACCAGTGTGAGATATAGCAATGGCTCACGGAAAGCTTTCTAGTCTTTAAACTTTGACTAAGGGTAACATGCAACACATGCAAGGTGAAAATCAGCACAGTCACTCAGAATAACGTCTCAGGTTGTTAGTGCTATTCACCGTTCAATTATCCACCAGGAATGCTAGACTTTTGCCCACAATAATGCCACCCATGCATTCGCTAGCCCACTTGCCATTTGCAGAGTTTTATTTAATATGTAGTTTGATGTGCATTTGCTTGCAATGAAGTGCAGTTACATGTTTGCAACACCTTTTCAAGCCCTGTTTGTAAGCTCATTTACAATCCAATCAATTTTGGTTATTAAACTATATATCCATATTCTCCGATTGTGTAGGTGTACATTTACTGTATACTCAGACACTGCAGCATCTTGCAACTCATCGACATATGATGTCTGGTTAATCAATTGGTTAACTGGTTGCATGTTACTCTTAGCTCGACTTTACATGATCATGTTGTAATTTTGCTTCCGTTGTAGATGTTATTTGTATTCCAGTCGCAGTATGAACCACTTAAACCTCAAGGTATCGTGTGCTGATTAAATGTCAAATTTTCCAGCTGCTGGTATGACAGATCGCTGAAGTAGATCGCCAGCTTGTTTTTAGGTGATTTGAAAGCATCATTGGTAGAGGCTTATTGTACCTTTTTGGTTTGTGCTTCCAGAAATGTGTGATCATCTCATCAAGCATGGTGATGGAGTGAAGGATATAGCCTTTGCCGTGGAGGACATCGAAGCTATTGTTAAGGTACGATTGTGAAGCATCATATATGTGGCTGGTGTATGTGCACAGGTGAATGTCTATGAGTGTTTGCTTGTTCCTGCATGCATATGCATATGCCGGGTGCTAAAAATGACTAATTTTTAATACCCGGCATTGGTTTTCTTCCAGAAAGCAAAAGAAATGGGAGCGGTGGTTGTGCGCGACGTCTGGGAGGAAAGTGATGATAATGGTGTGGTCAAAATGGCAACTGTGAGAACATATGGAGACACCACTCATACGTTTATTGATCGGAAGTCATACAATGGTGTTTTTCTTCCCGGTTATCGAACTCATCCGGTTGTTGATCCACTGCTGGCTCAGCTGTAAGTAATTTACACACCAGGAGTATAATCTGTGTACCAGTGAATTGTGCCTGGCATTTCCAGTGACTACTTCTGTTGTATCCTACATGTTTTCATCTAACATTTTCTTACACTCATAGCGCTGGCCTGTTGTAGCAGGCTATAATTTAGTAGGAGGCTAGTAACTTCCGTAGTAGGATGCCAGTAGCTTGCACATTTTGGTAATCTTGTTGTACTCAAAGATTATTTATTATTGGTAAATAAACAGCATCGAAGGTCGGTGGCACACTGCCCTTTCGCTGTGAATACCCTTTTGGGAACTGCATGCACACGGTTAATGTCTCTTAGCTGTGAAATAGGCATTTGGTTGTTTCCAGTAGTACTAATCGGTATTTCTGCTGCTCCACCTTTCCCACGAATGACAATCCTTCACATTAATGGCACTGTCAGGATTGCCCTTTTTATCTTGCTTGACATGCTGCTGATTAATGTATGTATGGCTTTTCTAAAAATGAAATGCTTCACAACTCTAGTTAATCAATGCTACCACATTTCTGCCGGCAATAATGACTTGAGTTTGCATGGGGATAATGTATTTCCTAACTTGTATACCCTGACTGTATTCAATGTAATGTAATGTACCTCCATCTGTACTCCACAAAGCGACAAGGACTAAGTGAGTGTTACACCTGAGAGTTTTCTATAGCACAGTCAAAGCTGAAGCATCTTCCGGTGCGCATTTGGCAGTCAACAGACCTCAGAATAAGAAAAAGTGAGAAGCATAGCTGAGCCAGGAATGCAGTTGTGGTAGTTAGTAGCATGGAAGTAAGCAGCTCAGGACGGCTGTAATAGATGTGTCATAGTCGGCAGCACGGGAGTAGATGTCTGTGCATGAGAATTGTAGAGGTAATTTCCACAGTCTAGGACCTGCAGAGCTAAAGCTTCTGTCGCTAATGGTCTTCAAGCAGAAGAATGGAATAGCTAATGTATTGTTCATAGTCAACCTGAGGGCTCACAGATGCTGAAACTGGTGCAGCAGTTCAGCTAGTTATGAAGGAGCCAAGCCGTGGTGGGCCTTGTGGGTCAGTGTAAGAACTTAATCTGTATCTTTTGATCAACCGGAAGCCATCACAGCTCCTTCAGCAAAGGAGGCACGTGTTCAAACCCTTGGGATTTTTTAACTAGCCTTGTAGCCATATTCATCACCAGCAACAGCTGCTCGCCTAGTGGCTTTCATGGTAGCCCAGCCAAAATTGAATAGCAATCACCTAGCCTAGAGAGACCTAGGGAGCTAGTTAAAAAAAAATTGCTAGCTACCGTGATAGACTGTCCCTAATCTTAGCTTGGGATCAGACATGATGCCTAGCAATGGAGGCTGTCTTCTTAATGGCACTTCTAAAATGTAGGCAGCTGTCGAAGACCACACCTAAACTCCGAGCATGCGGTGACAGTCGCTCAACAGCATCACCTCTCGTTCAATTGAGATATCGTGATCGATAGTGTGCAGGCAGCTGATACATCCAGCAGCGCTAGGGCAGTGACTTTCCTTTGTCCTCCTGGCTGCGTGGGATATCATTGGTGTGAATATACTGAGTTCCCAAAGCAGCATTGACATCAAAAAAGGCGAAAATTCCTTTAGCCTTCGATAATGATAATCCTCTGAGCACAATAACGCTTGAGACCTATAGGTGTAGGTGTCAACATAAACTCCACTAATAGCAAACACAGCAAGGTGCAATGGATGGAGTGCCTGGGCTCAGAATTTACATATGACAGACTCGTTACATGCTGTGTGGCCCAAAAAGAAAGCAGGGGTGCATATAATCACAGACTCCCCACTTACCTGGTCAACGAGGCTATGTTGTATGCCAGCAGTATACCAGCTATGCCAATGGCATAGCTGGTATACTGCTGGCGAGCACAAGCTGCATTACACTACTGGAGGACCTGTCTATGAGAATGCCAAGTATTCCCGACTGTTTTAATTAATCACAATATGACGGCAGAAAGCCATTATATTCCGGCACAAGGACTGTGATAAGGTGTCCTCTCTGGACACAGTAAATTCCTCGTATGGTATTGTATGAGTTGGGCGAACATCAGAATGTATTCAAGACTTTGGTCATCCAAGGATATCGTAAAATATAAGGTCTCTTGTGATTTGGCCTTATGGCGACTTCTTTGTACTGTCTATGCCTGAATACTAATATTGTACACCCCTAATCCGTATCTCTGGCCCCGATGGAAATGCCAGAAACAATCTCGGCTCGGCTTTCGTGGCCGACGACACCCAGCTCTACCCATCCGTCGAGCCATATGTACCAAAGAGCTCTGCTACCGACGCTCTACTCCCTCTTAGCCTGGTTCACTTGCATTTGGGCTTTTATGGCCCCAAATTCTCAAAGATTAGCGATTATCTTGTTCGCATTTGCATGCTTGACAGCATGTATGTAATTATCCCTTGACTATTGATTGTCTTGGAGCAAGTTCTAAAGCACCTGAGTAGACCGGCTGCTGTACAAATGATGTATCACCATCAATAGTAGGGTTAATGCATTCAGCCGACTATTTTTTTCGTTTTTAAGCATTCCTGCTTACGGCGAGTGCTATATGTTCTGGAGGAACCCCGCCTTGATGCTGGTCTGAATATTCTCGGTCAATGTTAACTTGCCCTGTGGATCTGAAGATTTGACTAGATCTAGAAGCGGCTGCTTTCGTGATTTATTGCTGCTAAGGCTCACCCTGTCGCGCGTTATGATGCGCTATTATTTATCAAACTCCACACTTGAGCCACAGGGTACAGAACTCTGTGCCACATAATAATGGTAATATTGCCTTTGCAAAACCATAATAAACATAATTTTAAGAGTTGATCTGCTCAGCTAAACTTACTCCAAACATCGAGCATTGCAATGATAAGCAATCTTGTATTTGGTCATGTAACGGTTTATCTAGTGTAAAGAGCTGTGTAAATTGTATATTATTGTTTTGTGAAGCTGCTCCAAAACTTACTAACCTCGACGGCTTTGTCCACGCTTTTTTCATGTTCATGATTTACTTGCAGAGCTCCTGGCAAGCTCGACTTCGTAGACCACGTTGTTGGTAATCAGCCTGATCTGCAGATGTCCGACGCAGCTGACTGGTAAGCTGTGAGTAAGTGGGCAAAGTCTAGAGGTAAAAGCTGAGGGAGAGAGACCGGCTAGCGACGCAGTCGTCTGCTAGGTATGGTTATACTGCAAATGGTTAATGAAGACTTAATAATGAGAGAAGAGAGCAGTAGGACAAGCTGAGAATGTCATTGGTAGGGAAGAGGATGGCGCCAGATTGCAAGGCGCGCGGCAGAGCAGTGTCGCACTTAAAACCGTTCTAGGTATGTGAAGAGTCTGCAATTTCATCGATTCTGGAGCATAGACGACGATCAGCTACACACCGAGTACTCGGCCCTACGCTCTATAGTCATCTGCAATTACGAGGAGACCATCAAGATGCCAATTAATGAGCCGGCTCCTGGCAAGCGAAAAAGCCAGATCCAAGAGTATGTGGACTATTATGGTGGTGCTGGCGTACAGCACATTGCCATGAACACCAGCGACATTATTGCAAGTGTTCGTAATCTTCGATCTCGAGGAATGCAATTCCTTGAAGTTCCCAAATCGTACTACACCCAGCTTCGCGAGAAGCTCAAGTCGTCGAAAGTAAAGATTGAAGAGGATCTGGATGTCGTAAGTTATAATACTTTGGAGTTTCTTCTCCCGGTCGCATTATATTGGCATATATCTGTTTGTTGCTTTGAGATCGTCGCATACAGTTATATGCCTAGTGTACATAGAGCATAGGGTATAAGATCACGTATTGTTGTGCCACTTCAGCTGGAAGACCTCAGGATACTAATTGACTATGACGACAATGGCTACCTGCTTCAAATATTCACGAAGAACATGCAGGATCGACCAACTGTATTTTTAGAGGTCATTCAGCGCCACAACTTCAGTGTAAGTGCCTCAACTCTTAATGTCTCTTACTTTAAAAAAATGTTAAGTTCCTTTCTCGGTATTTTTCTATCTGTCGATGTCTATCTGTACCCTCTCTCTCTCTCTCTCTCTTTCTGTGTATGTTTGCCGTGCCAACTTGTCTCTTTCTCTACATCCTTTCTCGGTATCTATGTTTGTTTTTCTGTCTCGTTGTTACTCTCTCTATGTCCAACTCTCCTGTCTCTTATGTCACCAATACTCCTATGTCTCTCTCCTCTATGTCTTTCTCTTTGTTCCTGTCAGTTTCTCTATTTGTTTTTCTGTTGATGTCTCAGTTTCTGTATTAGTGTGACTGAATGAATGATTAGTTTGCTTCAGGGAAACTAAAAGTCGAGAAGGCTCCGCATGAGGGGGGTTGGCTTGCTGAAATCATCGCTTTGAGGGCTTTATTCTCTATCGAGATCTTTTTTCTGTGCAAGTTACTGATTGGGCGATTTCTGAATTTCTTTTGTTTTAGGGATTCGGTGCCGGCAACTTCAAATCACTCTTTGAGGCTATAGAAGCTGATCAAGCTGAGAGAGGCAATCTGTAGGCTGCTATCCGGTGACGAGGACGAGGATGAGCGCCGAAGGAACTAGCCAGATAACTTGATAGCACTGCAACATAATGGGCTGCTTTATTACAGTGTTAGATTTTTAGACGTAGCGATCATGTCCAGTTATGCTGAAACAGGTGGTGGATAGCCGTATTTGTGACCTGCATCACCCGGTCAATGGTGGCTGTTAGCCTCTCTATAGTATTTGAGGCTCATGGCATTTCATTTGTTTGCTTTCCGATCAGTAAACGTTTGCTACTGTCTCCGTGAGTCATTTTACACTGAAAGAGGCACCTCCCTAGTGTTTTCTCGTTTTACTTTGACACAATACCCTGTGAGCATTTGGTTGGAAAAAATAACTTGTCTTTAACCATGATGTCACCTAGTATTTTTTATTTCTGTGCTGGCATCTTATATTATGCTTTCTTTTTACCATGCTGGCATCATGCCTGCTGTGTTACTCAACTGCCATTGCCATCGCATGAACCAGGCACATGCGTTTAGATAAGTTGCTTACTTTGTTGAGGTCGTCTTATTTTCCAAAAGTCAAAAAGAGTTGCACCCAGGTCCAGTAGAGTCTTGTGACTGCCTGTTGTTGCATACGTGATGTGTGTATTTTGATATAATTGTGTGTAAACTGCTGTGCTAAAAGCACGAGTTAATTAAGTCTGTAGTAGCTCCTTCAAGAAGGTCATTCATTCATTAAGTGCACTCTATGACCGGATATCCACTCAATCATGGTAAGTGGGTGTTAGTAAAAATGGTCTTCAGCATCGATACCCAAAGAGTTTGAATGGAGTGGCCACTTTAGTAATCGTTCAGACAAAGGACTTGTAGGCTAATAGCTAAGAACACAGGCAAAGGCTAAGGTAACGAGAAATAGCTTGCGTTTACATATAAGCCTTACGAGTTGTGGTACTTACGGATGCTTGTGGTTTCAAATAACGGGCCAGTCATACAGCACGTCTTTGGCTGTAGAACCTTTAGCCTGCCAAATTCGGCATGATAATTGTTTGGCTAGGGACCATGTTTATACACTTGCCTTAATTTAAAGTAGACTCATTCGGCAAGCTGTAGCTTACTAGGATTGATGTTAGTTGTAATATGTCCTTCTGTAAATCCACATTGACGAAGTGAATGTTTTCTATAGGAGTGTATTCTACAGCCCACCTAAAGCCTGAGCGGTTTTGGTGCCTATACGGTGGCCAAACAGACTTAATCTCGCACGACGAAAAGAAACTGAGAAACCTAGCTGAGTCAGGACGGCTGTCGATGAAGTGGGTAGTTTGAAATGGCAGCTCAGGGGGGTAGGAAAAGATTCGAGACAGTGTGTAGACGGAGAGACGCCATGACGTCCTATGTGAAAGTGAGTTCCCAGTCTAAGACTGCCACAGCAAAAGCTTTAGTTGCCAACAACCTGTAAACGTAAGAATGGAAAAGCTAATTTACTGTCCGTAGAGGATCGCAGGACATGCAGAGGCTAAAACTGGTGCAGCCGTTCTGCTAGGTGTGAAGAAGCCAAGTCATGGCTGGCCTTGTGGTTCACAGTAAGAATTTCGCTGTGTATCCGTTGATCAAGAGAGGGCCATGGCGGATCCTTCAGCAAAAGAGGCCCTTCAGCAAAGGAGGCGCGTGGCTGAAACTTAAGGATTTGCTGACAAACCTTGCTAACCTGCAAACACATGTATCATAGCTGCAGAGGCTTGGTGGCTTTTTTTTTGGGAAGCCCTAGCCATTACTGAATTTCGGTAGTCCAGCAAAGACAGAACAATGTAGCTAGTTAAATGTTTGGCAAGCCACGGATAGGCAGTCCACATTCTTAGACAAGGATCGAACGTAATGGCTATATATGTATTCTCCTTAAACAAGCTTTCCAACTAAAAGCAGCTATCACAGAGCACGCCTGAGTTCTGAGAAAAAACCAGCTGATTTAACAGCCTCTTTTTGTATGGCGGCAGAAGAAAAGCCTTAAAGGCTGTCATCACCACCGCTTGCAGTTGGCAATAAAGGACCGCCCGCCTCAGAATTCGAACCCACGACCTCGGGAGCGAGGTAGTGAAAAGCAACCGACTTACCTAGTGGGCCTAGCAAAGTCAAGTCCAATCGTACGATTGGGGTGTCCTGTGAACAGGAGGAGTTCGATTTCATCCTCATCTAGTTTGAGGGCATTGTCCGACGTCAGGATCGAATATCTGCAAGACAAGCAATCAGTAAATCCCCCACAGCCGATTCCGATGAACGAAGCTTGGTATCGTCAGCATAGAAGTGATAGCCGATCCCATGAGCCCGAATCACTTTTTTCCTGAGGCTCGCTGTAAATGAAGCATGTCTATGTACCGAGAATGGACCCTTACGGAACTTTGCAGGCGACTGCTGGCTAAGACTTAACCGCCAGACGACGCGGACTGATCAAGATCTAGCAAGAACGATTTGAAACACGGCAGTGCTTCGTCTGTCAGACCAATAATTGTTCTCTATATTTTTAATAGGACATCGTGATCGACGGTGTCAAACGCAGCTGATAGATCCAGCAGGGCAATAACATACCCATTATATCGATATTTGCTGAATACTATGTCGCATATTACACGAAGGAGAGCAGTCTCAAAGGAGTGGTGTGGCTTGAATCCTGAGTGAATAAGCGCGTAAGTCAAATTTTCATAAGTTGAGAATGGTATAGGATACGCTCTAATACGACACGTTTCGATGCTATCAGGCATCATTTTCTCTCTACTGCTTGTAGCTTTGTTTTCTTGGATAACATTTTATTTGCAATTTTGTGCGTGTAACTGTAGCCGAGTTCGTATCTCAAAGTTTCAAGCCGGGAAGTGACTGTATTTTTTATTCTTTAGAATAGGATTTTTTATACATTTTCACTTTTTAACATTTTAAATAAAACGTTTTAAAAATTTATTTTTCATAATCGTAATATAATATGTTCCATGTTATAGCTAACCGCGGTATAACATATTTGCACAAATATTTTTTTAATTACTGGGTGTTTTTGTCGGGGCTATTCAGTCGATCTTAATCACATTGGGCTATTTTGTCAGAGCTATTTTGTCCTGGCTATTTTGATAGTGGCTATTTTGTCGGGTTGCCGGGATGTAAATAGTTCATTCGCCGTCTTTTCAATTCGTTATGGGTCTGACTGAAAAACAAGTCAAATAGTGAGTCGCCATGGTTACATTAAGTTTTCTGTCTAGTGGCGTATTAGAGCAGAATGCCTTATCTCCAGATTCTTTTGAAAATCACTCAACGAGAATCAATATCCTGGGGTTATTGAGATGCAAAATATCATGCTAAGAAAATCATGCATCAGAAAACAAGTACCATGCTATGTATCTCCGTCTGTAACTCCGCAGAGTCATAAAGACCATGTGGGTGTTACGAAGAAGAGTTTTGTATAGCCCACTCACAGCCTAAGCGGCTTTCGCTACGCATTTGGTAGCCGACATACTTCGTCTCAAGCAACAAAGAGAATGTGGGAAGCATAGCAGAGTCAGGAGATCAGTTGAGGTAGTAAGTAGCATGGAAGTAGCAGCTCAGAACCACTGAAAAGGATGAGCCATAGTCGGCAGTAGTAGAGTAGTTGTCGTTGCGTAAGAATTGTGGAAGCGAGTTCCACAGTCTAGGACCTGCAGATCTAAAGCTTCTGTCGCCAACGGTCTTTAAGCGGAGGAATGGGACAGCTAATTTATTGTCCACACAGGAACTGAGAGCGAGAACAGGCTGAAACTGGTGCAGCAGTTCAGCTAGGTACGAAGGAGCTAAGCCGTGGCGGGCCTTGTGGGTCAGCGTAAGAACTTTGCTCTGTATCCTTTGCTCAACCGGCAATCATCCTAGCTCTTTCAGCAGAGGTAACACGTGCTCAAACCGCTGGGACTTGAAGACCAGCCTTGCAGCCATATTCATAGCCAGCTGCAGTGGCCTATTAGCCTTTTTTGGTAGCCCAGCCAATAGGGAATTGCAATAATCAAGTCGAGACCGAACTAAGGAGCTAGTTAAATTTTTTGCAAGCCACTGTGGAAGAGAGCTCCTAATCTTTTATAGGGATCGGACGTGATGGCTAGCTGCAGAAGCAGTCTACTGAATGAAACTTTTAAAGTTTAGGTAGCTGTCGAAAACGACACCTAAATTTCGAGCACTTGGTGATGGTCGCACAACAACATCACCTATTAGAAGAGCAAAGCCTTTTAATCCAGCCACACGCTTAGGGTGTGCTATGAGCAGTAGTTCGGTGTTATCGTCATTTAATTTCAGGAAGTTTTCAGACATCCAGAATCGAATATCGGCAAGGCAAGCGTCACATTTTTAGTTTCTGCAGCATATTCCGACGGTTTGAATGACAACTATAACTGAGTATCATTAGCATGAAAGTGATATCCTACTCCACGAGCCTTAATCACTTTTGCGAGAGGTTGTGTATAAATGGAGAACAGCAAGGGACCGAGTACAGACCCTTGAGAGACTCCACAGGTGACCCTTCTCGTGTGTGAGACCTGACCCCCACACGACACGGATCGAACACGATCAGACGTGATGGCACACTAGGTAAGGCGGTTGCTTTCACGACCTCGGTCTCGAGGTCGTGGGTTCGATTCCTGCGGTGGGCGATTCTTTATCACCACTGCAAGCGGTGGTGATATCCATAAAGGCTCTTCTGTCGCTATACAAAAGGAGGCTGCTTAATCAGCTAGGATTTATTTATTTATTTATCAGACAAGTGCGATTTAAATCACGCTAGTGCTTCGTCTGCCAGACCGATTGTTGTTCTCAATCGTTCAAGCAGAACACCGTGATCAATGGTTTCAAAGGCAGCAGACAGATCTAGCAGAGCTAGGGCATTGACATTCCCGTCGTCATTGCCACGTAGAATGTCATTGTTAACACGGAGGAGAGCAGTTTCAATGGAGTGCTGCCTCTTGAATCCTGATTGAAATGCTTCTGATATTTCATTCTTTTCAATATGTTCAACCAGCTGCTTAGCAACAATTTTTTCAAGAATCTTTGACAAGAAAGAATAAGGGAAACAGGGCGATAGTTTGCAAGGACCTCTCTGTCTAATCCAGGCTTTTTAAGTAAGGGTCTAACGATTGCCGATTGGAAGGACTTGGGGACGACCCCTTTTCTCAGTGAAGCATTACAAATCTTGGTTATGGCAGGGCCAAGTTGGTCTGCAAGTGAAGACCACAGAGATGAAGGTATAGGGTCTTGAGCTAGCGTGTTACAGGAAACCAGACACTTCGGTCCACTTTTTAGCAGTACATCTGGCCAGTAACTCGCAGTAAATCAATTACAGGTATTGGCGAAAAGCAGAAAAGAAAAAAGACACACCAGCTGAGTGGAATAGAAAATTGACGGGGACGGATGCTTCTTCAACTGACACTGCAATAATGTAAGCTCATGGCCCATAATGACATAAGCTGAAAGCGATTTCGTTACTTTCGCAGGCATCAATGAAAGGCTTGATCGCAAAAATGATCCAAATTTAGTGCAAGAGACGGCTGGTTGATGACAAGAAACTGATGAGCAGGAAGTGCGAGGGCGCACGGGAGGAGCTCGGGTTTTTGGTGGGCTGGAGGGGCTGGTGAAACCGACAGCTGTGACACGTGAGCCTGACAGGGGATCTTGAAATCAAATAGACCCCATGCTTGATAACAAGCCTGCAAAGTTTAGAAAGAAGTTTTGTGATATGCCGTTAGGCAGTGAACGGCAGACTAAATGAACTTCCGAATTATGCACCAGCTGCAGACGAGTAACGGCTATCACTACCACTTGCAGTTGCCAATAAAGGATCGCTCTCAGGCGGGTTCAAACCCTACGACATCGGTCGTGAAGAGCGAACAGTTTACTACCTGGGCTATTACGTGAAATAAGCAAGGGAAAAAATGCCGGGTGCAGTTATTCGTATTTTAGTCCTCCGGTGGTCCTGTGAAAGTAGCAAAGCCCAAACACGGAGTAAAGGTGGCTTAGATAGTGTAAGGCATACTGCTTGAACGTAGTCACAAAGTGCTGCACTGATGTTGACATGTCTCTTTTACAGCTAATTTATAGTGCCTAGCAAGAGATTTAGTTCTCTGAAAGCAGGTTTCATTAATTGTAGGTCTGACCAAGTCTATTTAAAACTAATGCAGTCTTTCTTCCTACGTAAAATTTGTTTGCAGGTCTTGTCCCCCCCCCCAATAAAAATCCTGGCTCAGCCAACGCTTACAAGGGCTGATTTTTCTCTCCTTCCAAGGGCTAATGTCTCTCCACAAGATGGCAAGATTTATCTTTTACAAGGATATACCTTCTAAAAAGACTGGTTGTTCCCCCTAGTCAGCTCTGATGTGTCCCTCTCTCCTCGACTCGAATGTATTTGGGAATCGCCTGTTTCCACATCTAAGGGGATCTATGGGACTTGAACTTTTGAGTTTTTTTCACTCTTGAATGCTTTTTAACGAATGGAAACAGCAGGCAGAGGGTAGCCCTTAGATAGTACCCAAATGGTGATTAAAGCATCCAAGCTGTCAGAGTAATCACTTCCGGTGCATGTGTTTACGGCTATATTTCCCGATAAACCAAAAGGGGGTCGTTCTCTTGCTGTCAGATATAACCATCTCCAGCAAAATATTTCAGCTTGGGAGTTTCAACTTGCTTGACCCACAGCAACTTGAATAAAGAACATTTTTTTACGAATCTTTTGTCGTGCTGATCCAGAGACCCACGTAGTCGCTTGATCCGAACCCATAGAACGTTTAAGGTATGATATAGACAAGCGGCCACGATAGCTTTTCGACTTACATCAGAAGCCGATCTGTTTCAGTAAAATTCAGGCTTAGAAAGAATGAAGATGAATGAAAAGATGATGATGAATGAAGATGATGAAAAGAATGAAATGTCAGACTTAGCTGTTTGAGCAAATTGTGGCATTATTGAGCAACTTTATTTGTTTTATTTCTTTTTTTTGCCGGCCCTTTTTATTCAAATAATAAATTGTTACTTGACTTATGCATATGACGCTTCTGTGCGGAGTTTCTCTATCTATCAATCCAGATCGCTCGCGACTAAATTTTCTGAGGGTAGAGCTGACTCGCTCTCTATTTAAAAATTAAAGAGCCTCGGACGGGGTTAGGGAAAAGTAGTTGAACTGGTAAAAGCAGGCCAGATCAGGCTAGGCCAGCACCGAAACAGATTCCCGGTAAGACATCACGCATAGTCTTTTCACTTCAAACTAATGATAATTAAAAACAAAGTCTGTTGCATAGCACTAAAAATCTCTACCCAGGTGCTTCACAGTAAGAGAAGCAATAACCAAAATTAATCGCAAGCTACATACCACTGCTTGGGCTAGCATGCGATAGCACACAGGTATAATGCTTGCTTAGCCGCTGGCCAGGAACCCTGATTTGTATCATGCACTGAATCATGCACAGGCAGGCAAGCATGCAAAGCAATCGGACGAGCTAACAGCGTTGCCGGGGTAGATTAGCTGAAGAGATGAGCCTTCGAGCCATAATTCGAACCAGGAAAAGTCCATGCAAAACGCGAGCATTCAAATGTACCGTCAGCACGGAAAGGAAATGAGCCGCTTGACGAGCGAGAAAGTTAGTTGAAGTCGTGGGCCACAGGGCTGGCCAAGTAACCACTGCTGCTTGTGAACGACTGAGCTGTCGCGATCAGCCAAGTGTGACTAATATCCGGAGGTAGTACGCCCCATGGACGTCAAGCCCCCTCTAGCGACAGTTGGGCGTACACGGAAAGACAACAGCCTGCGACCTTGTACGGTTAGCAGTAAAGCCGCTAGACCGTTTCAAAGAAATTCGATCTTGGACTAGACGACCTAGCTGACTCGCGGAGTCGGATCGGACAAGAATAAGCTGAGCTGATGAAGAAAGAAGGCGTAAGACGAACAGAGCAACACTAGACGCAGGACTGTCTGGACGGTCAGGTCGGACGCGTGATGATCGGCTAGACTAATAGCCCTCAATTGCAGCTGTGTTGGGGCTTAGCGTCACCTTGCCGTTTTGGAACGCTAGGATTTGGATATGGTTCTAATCTAGATAGAGACTTGTCCGTGAGGACACTGCCTCACCACCTGTCGACCGTGGAACCTCGTGTCGTGATCACGTGCATTGTTGAGTTTGGACTGTGGAGCTGAGGCGAATGTTTAGTGGAAGGTCTGGGATTACCTGGAGAGAGAGCCAAAGTTGCTCCTGCTGAACCATAACGACTCACTTGCGGCCAGGCTCCGATGTTCTGAGTTGTTGGGATGCAATCAGTTAGCATAGCCCTGCAGTTTAGCCGACATTAGGTGAATAAGCAGGAGACCGACCATTCCAGCCATTGATATGCTAACGGCTTGGCGTGACCTTTTCCTGAATCAGTTTGTTTCCCGCCCTACAACTAAACGTGTGACAGCTTGTGACGATTGACACTTGCATCGAGCATAGCAACAGCCCTCTACAGCCGGACCCAGTTGTTGACGACGGGTCTTCTCTACATCTCCTTAGGGCCACTAGTCCATTTGAAAGCAAAGAGGATGCTGTTGAGAAGGCTTCAAACCACAAGATAATTAAGTGCAAAGCCATCTAGAATGAATTTCAGGATCAAGATGGAGAGCAGCTGTTGCCTAGCCTTTCATCGTGTTCGCTATAGAGCCATGGCACCACCAGCGAGCGAATGCTGCAGCGACGCTCTTTACTTGCCACGGAGTATTCGGGAGCTGTTCTTGAATCTCGTTGTCTGCTACGTGATTGTGGGCAGTGAGGCAGTGTGGAGAAACGTATTTCCGGGTGAAGGCAACCTTGCCACCGCACGGCCAGTAGCCACTCAGCTCGAGCAGGAGGACGTCTCAAACTCATGTCAGCTTTTAAACGAGTTTGTCGGATGTCACTAGCCATATAAGCTGTTGTGTACAGGCAATTCACGTGCTTTTTCTACAACGGTGTTGGGGTTAGTGCAGGATATCGAACGCTGTGTCGGTACCGCATGGCATATTTCGAGAGTCAGATCTCTACACATTACATGCGATGTCCTACAGCCCAAACTAGCAAGAATTTCGCTGATATAACACGAACATACACACCCACTAAATAAACTATTGCCAACAGTCTTACAGTTGGAGGCCGTGCATGGTTTACTTGCACATCGAATCTGCACATCACTGACATCAAAATATGCTGCTTTGGCATCAAGCACAAACTCTCGCGTGGCACGGCAGAGCTCATAGGACCAGCGACCCAGCATGATCCAGCCTAAGTTACAAATGGATATAGCAACAAAAGCTAAAAGCCAGCTCCTGACTTTTGGTGGATATTAACTTATTTACCAAAATGGTTCGATATTGTACAAGGAATAGCAAAATAATTGGAAGCCTAGAAACTGGTGGTTTGGTAGTAATGCAATGTAATGCATCCTCGTCTGTAACTCCGCAAAGCCACGACGATTAAGCAGGTGCTACGCATGAGAGTTTTCCATAGTGCACTCAAAGCCCCAGTAGCTTTCGACACGCACGCATTAAAAATACTAGCTGATTTAACAGCTGCTTTTTGTATTGCGACAGATGAGCCTTAAAGGCTATCACCACCGCTTACAGTGGCAATACATGATCGCCCACCGAAGTCGAACCCACGACCACGGGTCAGAGGTCAGAGGTGAAAAGTAACCGCCTTACCTATTGAGCCATCACGGCAGCCAACAGACTTCATCTCAGGCAACAAAAAGAAAGTAAGAAGAGTAGCCGAGTCAGGAGTGCTGTTAAGGTAGTGAGCATCATGAAAGGAGCAGCTCAGGACGGCTGGAAATAATGTGCTACAGTCAGCAGCAGGAGGGTAGATATCGAGATGTCGAAGTGAGTTCCGAAGTTTAGGACCTGCAGACCACCACAAGCTTCTATCGCCAGCGGTCTTTTACGTCGGAATGGAGCAGCTTTATTGCCCACCGAAAACCTGAGGACACGAGGAGGCTGGAAACTGGTGCAGCAGTTCAGCTACTACTGCTGGTGCTGGTGGTTGCTGCTGCTGCTATTAGTACTAGTAAACGTGCTTTTGGCTCCAGCGTCTGCAGCAAGCCAGATTTTTCCGGCGGGCCTTGATGTGATTCGCAGCGTAGAAATTTGTAGACCGATGGCTGTTGTATACTCTTACGCTTAGCATTACAGATATGGCTCCGGCGGTAATTTGACCTGTCCGTTCAGCCGAGGGGGTGTAGTTTCGGGGTTGCACTGGCCTATGTGAGGCTCTGTGACGGATTGTGCACGCAAGCAGGCAATGCCTGCCCTCGATCGATGCCGGATACTAGCAGGCTCGGTGATTGGTGTGACAAGCCCGGCAGTCACAGGAGGGCAGGTCTGAAAGGGAGGCGTTAGCCAGAGGAGCTCAGAGGGCCGCTCTTCCACCGTAGCTCCGTCTGTATTAGAATAAACTGGCAGCGCTGCTCGTCGGAGGATTTTCTGTGCTGCACGCGAAATGTGGACGTGTTTCCATTGCACCTGAGTTAGAAATAGCTGGTTTCAAAGCTGGCGACTTTCTCTAATTCGCTTTTGTTGCAGGTCTTCCGGAAGAAACAGCGACACAACTCCAGTAATGTAATATAGCACAATCTGTAACTACATTTAGCCACAATTACTAGGTGGGTGTTTCATTGGACAGCTTCTCACAGCTCACTTAAAGCCCAAGAAGATTTTGGTGCCCGTACCCGATTGTATCAGCTGGGAGTGATTTTTGGGCTTTGAGAGCATACGAACGAAAGACATTATCTCAGCACGATGTCAGACTGGTTAGTGGCGTAGCTAAACGACTCAAGCCAGAAAAGTGGTGGTACAATGTCCAGCCTTAGTAGCCAGTATTTTGAATACGCATTGCGGAGCAAGAGAATGAAGCAGCCTAATCGTGACGTACAAAAACTTGAAGTCGATATGCTGGTGGATGGGAGGCCCGTTCAGGTCAATGTGGTCATTTGAGCAGTTTAGCCGTTTCGACGTTCACTACTGACGACCCTTAGCTGTAGAGCTGATGTCATCTAGCGATAAGTCAGTGAAAAAAATACGAGCTGATTTAACAGCCTTTTTTGTATAGCGACAGAAGAGCCTTTACGGCTAGTGGCGATAAAGGATGGCCCACCACTGGATTTGAACCCACGACCTCGGGAACGAGGTCGTAAAAAGCAACCGCCTTACCTAGCGAGCCATTACGACTCCCAGTGAAAGTCAGGAGACAGACTCCGAATTACTTGCAGATGATTCAGAAGATATGCTGGGTCTCCCGATTTGAAGGAAAAGGCTTAGCAATTTCGTAGCGCTGCTAGATTTTCTTACAACTGGCAAGACGGTTCTAATGCAGTTTAGTCTAAGGAAGATTGCTACCATTCAAGTGAAAACAACAACTGTTTTGTAAAACAACAGTAAAGGTTGGCTAATCAAGCAGCCTCACCGTTATAATGACAGAGGAGCCTTAAGGGTATTACCCAGCTTGCAGTGGGCTACATAGGATTGTCTACTTCCGGATTCAAACCCACACCCTGGGTGATTAAGAGTGAGCAGCTTACTCTAAGGAAGCTTGGAGATTTTTAAGTGCTCAAAGGAGTGAAGGAATCTAATCAAAGGTACAGCCGTGTGCCATATGCATAAAAAGAGATAATAGATTATTGTTGGCGATTGCAGTGGCCAGAGGAGAGACAGTAAACTCTGAAAAGAAGCGGACCTGCAAAGCTATGAAGTATCTAATTGCGATAGTACCTAAAGCATTGCAGGGCAGTGCCCAGCTTCAACATTACAAAAACAAGGTGTTGGCTCCTGGTTGAATTGTTGTCAAAATCATGCATCCCTTCATTTTTCGAAGCTTGAGTGCCGATCGTCGGCGAAGCGAAAGTGCCATGTCTGGGTGCCAAGCATGAGCACTGAGCTGGAGCTGAGAATGGCCCGGTACGATTGCTTAGAGCCGTCGAGGCAAGAGTGACGTCAGCTAGTGGGATGAGTGAGCGTCTGAGCTATTCCACGACAAAGCAGGTCCAATACATGTCTGGATTAGTTGCTGCTGGTCACTACACCTTATGCAACGAAAACTACTCTCCTGCTGCTTACTAAGGCACATCCTTTCCAGCTGTCCTGAGCTGCTTCTTCCATGCAATCAACTACCTTAACTGCTCTCCTGACTCTGCTATTCTTTCCACATTCTCTTTGTTGCGTGAGATGAAGTCTGTTAGCTACCGAATGCAAACCGAAAGCCGCTTAGGCTGTGAGTTCACTATACAAAACTCTCCTGCGTAACAACCACGTAGTCTTCGTGGCTTTGTGGAGTTGCAGACGGAGATACATTATATTACATTACACCAGCATGATTGTGTACTGCAGATCGGTAGGGGCTTTCTGACGGTAGAATGTTTGGCTGGTCGTATGCTCTGATCATCATCAGCTGGTCACCATTTTGGGGGGCTGATGCAAATGTGTTAGGCTGCAAGGAAAGATTGTTGGTTGAGAATAGCACACCACTTGTATTTCCATAAATAGATGAGCCTCGCAGCACAGCTCTTTAGCAATCGCTGTCGTCAGGATGGCAGCTTAAGTAGAAGAGTAAGGGGGCGGGATAGCACCCAAATCGGCCGGAAGACTGAGTTGGCCATAAAGAACCACCCATTGCAGGATTCGAACCCACAACATCGGCCGTGATGAGCGAGCACCTTGCCTCCTGGGCAGTCATGGCAATCCAGCTCAATCCACTTCAAGTATGCAACGTTGACCGGAAATCGGGTATGAGAAGGTAAAGTTTAGAGTGAATATTTTAGTATACCATTGTTATGCCTGTTAAATGTTCTCTCGGATTTATCTGGAAATGAGCAGGAATGATGCTAGCAACTAACAATCTACCTCAATCCACGGCAATCCCCTATAATCCGCTTTAATCCACTAAAAATCTATCCACTATAAATCGGCCCTACGTAAGTTCCTACTTGGATTGCAAATCCCGCTATGCTGTCGTACAAGAGTGCCCACGCAATTTCCCTCCATTTCGGGATAGCGGTCTTATTCAAATGAAATGCACTAGAAATTCAGTGAGTCGCAGCTTTGGCGCGGTTTACTGCTGTTAATTGCTGTAGAATGTATTGCATTAGAATGTGAGCAGGAAAAGGGACGAAATTCTTTGGTTACAGTTAAACGAGAGCCTAGCGTAATGTGCAATCCAAGATGGAGCTTCGTGTAGCTGATTTCTAGGGTTGTTTTTTCGGGGGATCGCCGTGGATTATAGTGAATTGCCGTCACGGTTCATATAAGCCACATTTGAAAGCTCCCCCATGCAGCAGAGGCTTTAAGAAGTAAGACTTCAGCTTGAGCAGCTGCAGTGAGTGACAACCAGTTATCCGTAAATATGAAAACTTGAAAGCCCAGCTTTCAAGCAACTACACTGCAGTTACGTTACGGTATGGTTGTGCTAGTGTTCCAGCTCCAAGCCTGCAGATAGCAGAAGCACTATTGACTTTTCTGAATTGAGGTTGCCGCTAAGAGTATTGTCGCTTTTTTTTAGTCATACTTCTTGGATGCGAGGGACGAAGGTAATAATAATAATAATAATAATAATGCACTTGATACAGCGCCCTCAGAGAACTCAATCTCTCTCTAGGCGCTTTACATGTGGTGCAAAGGGAAATGCAATTGAATGGTGAGTACTATCATGATCGATAGATAAGGGTGTTGTTATATTGTCATATTTTCTACTTTCAAGTACATTCGTTTTTAATCAGCACACCCTCAGGCGCTGTGGTTCGACGGTACTTCTGCAATAGACAATACATCAAAGACTGCCTCTTTCTCTAAGGCACGATAAGGTAATCGAAACTTCATAAACATTCTTACGTTTTTTGCTCCCAGAAAGCACTCTTGAGATTTAGCAATGCCTCAGGAAATCTCACTTAAAATGGATAGCAGCAAGGGCAGTAATTATCGTAATAGCGAGACACTTTTCATATGTCGGTAAGAGAATTAAATCTTATTCAAGGCTCGTTACATTTCTTTTAAGTACTTTTCATATCCTGGAAGAAAAGCAGAGTGATATATTGAAACACACCTCATGCTGGAGCTTCTATATAATTAGCTTTGATCATGGGTAAGGTGACACAATGATAAGCTGAAAATCAGCACCATCACTCTAACTTGCGTCTTTCAGATTTTGGATAATATTTTTTACCGAATCATACAAAAAGGCAAGAGTTCTTCCTCAGTTACCAGAAATGGCACCCTATGTATTCGCTAGCCCCCTCGCCATGTATACAAATTCGATCTAATGTGATAATAACAATAATATAATAATAATATTAATGTACTTGATAAAGCGTCCTCACAGAACTCAATCTCTCTCTAGGTGCTTTACATCTGCTGCAAAGGGAAATGCAATTGAATGGTGAGTAATATCATGCTTGATGAACAAACAAAATGAATAACATGGATAGGGGTGAAATGCACAGGGTCAGCATGCAAATTTGGTTAGTGGCAGCATGCACAGTGTCAGCACGCATAAACACATCAACGACGAATCACAGGGACCAACTTAATGGTTTCCTAAATAGGTGTGTTTTTAAGTTTCTTTTAAATGTGGTCAGGTCAGGGGATGTTCTGACGCAGGTCGGGAGGGAGTTCCAGGCTTTGGGAGCATACGAACTAAATGCCCGGTTTCCAAAGGATTTGAGGTTTGTACGAGGTATTTCTAGACCGTTGGATTCCGAAAAGCGGGTGGTACGATGCTTGGCCTGATGGGGGAGTATATCTGAGAGGAGGAGCTGGAGCCAAAGAATGAAACTGACATAAAATGACCTAAAAGTGAGAGACAAAACCTTGAAGTCAAGCCGTTGCTCGACTGGTAGCCAGTGCAGGTCGGCGAGAAGTGATGTAATGTGACAACTGCGATGCTTACGACAGACAAGCCTAGCTGCAGAGTTTTGCACCAGCTGCAATCGCCTGATCACACATGCTGGTAGGCCAGTAAGCAGCGAGTTGCAGAAGTCGAGACGGGATGTCACGAATGCATGGACCAACTTTTCACGTGGTATCCTTATCTAAAAACACCCGAATTTTAGAAATGTTATGAAGCTGAAAATAGGCAGATTTGACTGTGGAGCTGATATGGTCGTCTAACGAGAGGTCGGTTTGGAATACGACACCTAGATTTCCAGCTGATTCAACTGGAGATATGCTGGCAGAGCCAATTTTGAGAGTCAGCCTTTCTAATTTGTGAACCACACTGGGTTTGCCCATAACTAGTAAATTAGTTTTATCATCGTTTAGTTATAGAAAAATTGTTGCCATCCATGTGCGATGTCATCATGCATGCAGCAAGTGAGTTGAGAGAATTTGAGGTGCTCGAAGGCTTTGGGGGATCAAAGCAAAGGTACAACTGAGTGTCATCCGCATAGAAGTGAAAGCCTAGATTGTGCTTGGCAATCACATCAGCGAGAGGGAAAGTATAAACCGTGAAAAGAACAACTGAGTGTCATCCGCATAGAAGCGAACCATGTCACCTTAACCATTTCTGCATATCCTATCTCTCTATACATACCTGATTCTTTATCTTTCTCATTGTTGCTATCTCTGTATAAGACTCCACGTTTCTTCTCCGTTTCTCTCTTAATCTCGATTTTCAGTCATTCAAAGTATTTTGATCCTTCTGTCTCTGTTTTTGTCGCTATATCTGTCTCTTTGCCTCATTTCGTCCGTCTCAGCGTTTCCGTCTTGGTGTCTTTTCTATGCTCCTTTGTCTGCTTTTGAATCTAAGCAGCTATATTAACCAAGCCAGATATACTGTTAGAGGAAGCATGAAGCATTGCCCGAATGAATAATGAAATTAGACTATAAAAGAACCAAGTTAGAGAAAACCATAACATGAAAGACGCACTCATCTGAAAATGAAGTGGGCGTTAGAGCTAAAAGTAAACAAAAATCTCCAGGATTTCCAAAAGGGGGCTCAACTTATTGAAATCATCGCTTTGAGCGCATCTGAATCGAGTTTTTGTGATTTTTAAGAGTGAGTTTGTAATCGGACGATTTCTGAATTTCTTTCATTTTAGAGATTTTGTGCTGGTATATTAAAATTTCTCTTTAAAGCTATGGAAGCTGCTCAAGCTGAGAGAGGAAACCTGCAGACTTCTCGCCGGTGGACGAGGATGAAAGTGCTCCTTGACGACCTCGATGACCTCGATGACCTAGCCAGACAACTTTGTAGTGCTGCGAGGTAAAGTGCTGCTTCCTCTTCTTCACAGCTTGCTCTTACATTCGTCTGGAAAGCAAACATGCGCCGCTATGCTGAAATTGGTTTAGCACAGCAGTATTTTTGACCTACTTCGCTTAGCAAATGCTGGCTGTTGACCTCTCTACAGTGCATGAAGCTCACGGAATTTTATTTGGAAGCAGTTAAGATCAGTATGGGTTTGCTGCTGTTTTGGTCAGACACTTAGCATAACAAACAGTACCTACAATTTGTTCCATAATAAACCTTGACATAAGATATACGTAATTCACACTTGCTCGGGAAAAATAAACCTTGCCATCATGTCGTGCAGTGCTTCTTTATTGCAACGATTTTCACGCTGGCAGCATGCCTTATGTGTTGATCAACTGCTACTGCCATCACATGAACCAGGCATATGGCTATCGTTGCAAATACATGATTAATTTAAACAACTTAGATTTTGGAGGTCGCCTTATTTTTTTGAAGGTCAGCATGCTTATGAGAACACAAACGGATTCACAATTTCCCTATAGCTCTTCAATAGTTGAATTGAGCTACATTTTTTTCGTGATTTCCACGTTTACACGAACCTATTGTTCACAAATACCAGGACCCAGGTCCTGTCGGGATATGTGACTGCCAATAAATGGGTGTAAGTTCTGTGTATGCATCTAGATGCAACAATGTATAAACTGTTACGCTAGCAGCATGACTTAACGAAGTCTGTAGTAGTTCCGTCAAGCAGGTCATTCGTTCAGGAGCCCTTAGACTGGCTACAGCACTCAGCCGTGGCAAGTGAGAGTTACTCGAAAGGGCCTTTAGCAGCATTACTCCGAGTTTAAATGGAGTTCCGTATTCAGTAATTTTTGCATATTTCTTTTAGATCTAAGCAGATCAGTTCGAGTCAGGCTAAAGACATAGTGAATGAGAGTAGCTTATCTAGAACAGGGGTCGGCAACCTTTTGAGACGGGAGAGCCAAAAGTTACAATCTACACAATTTCCCAGTTTTTAAAGAGCCAATAACATTTTTATTTCAATATTATGGTATTTGATTAGGATTAGGTATATAAATTTGATTTTCGATTTAAAATAAATAGCTTTAATCATGAAATAATATTTATTCATATAAGAACACACAAATCTTTCGGACAAAACATATTAAAGTATTTTAGCTAGCTCTGCTAGAATAATACAATTAGTAATTAAATAATATAACTATAACTATTGAATAACAGATATTTACAATAGCTACATCAATGGGAGCATTGGCCTTGCATGCCTTTTGAAAGTTTGGTTACATCTGGCTCATAACTTGTTGTTTTCAGTTTCAAGCACGGCTCTAGATTTCTATTTGTTAGTTGGCTTCTTACTTTACTTTTTATTATATTCATGCCAAAGAACTCTTGCTCACACAAATATGTTGACCCGACGATCGTCAGAACTCCAAATGCCAACTTCTTCACCCCACTGTAGCATTCTAAAAGACTATTCCATGCGTCAAATATGAGTGCCTCAACTCTCGGCATTTCTTTTAGAGCTGTCCACTTGTGCAGCGTAAAGTGCATGCTTTACTGGACCTTCAACCCTTATAACTTGCTCTTGAGTTCTGCGAACTTACCACTCCACTAATGTTTGGTTTTCAAATCAAGCAATTGCATTTGAAGTGAACCAGTATCAATTCCGAATGGCTCAATGTTGATCTCATTTTTATTTGTGTTGAGAGGATTTACTATGAACGCCAAAGTACTTGCGTTTGTTTAGAATTGCTAAAAATCTCTCAGCAAACCCATCCTGCATTTTGTTTATAGTAATGCTGAAGTAATTCATGTCTATAGCTGCATCGGTTTCATCGCGATATTGCTTCAGATTTTCGAAATGAAGTAATTTAACGCTCTCCATGTCTTTGACAAAAAGAAGTAATCTATTTTCGAAACAAACCATTTCTTCAAGCAAGGCATAGGCTGGGTTTCCTTTTCCTTGCAACTTGACATTTAGCTCATTTAGTTTTTTTGTGATATCCGCCATGAAGTTGAATTTTTGCAGCCATTTGTCTTCTTTCAATTTGGAATGGACAATGCCTTTTTCATTGAAGAATGTTTTTATTTCACTCAAGCAAGAAGCAAAACGTTTCAATACGTTACCCCTGCAAAGCAATTGCACTTTATTGGGGCAGAAGTAGGTCTGAATACTGGCTTTCTATTTCTTCAAGAAATTCCTTAAACTGGCGATGGTAGAGTGCTTTTGCTAAAATGCTGTTAATGATCTTATTAACCAAATTCATGACCTCAACCATTTCGGTCGGAAATGTTTGGGCACAAAGCGCCTCTTGATGAATTATGCAGTGAAGCGTTACAATTTCGTGGTTTATTTTTTGCCGAAGAATCGTTTTTAACCCTTAATGTATTCCTGTCATACTTCTGGCTCCATCAGTGGCTATGGAAAATATTTTATTTATTTCGATTTCATAGTCTTCCAGGCATTTTTGCACAGCATTTGCTATATCTTCTCCACAAGTTTGCCCTGAGAGCGGCAGCAATCCTAGCAGTTGTTCTTTCGGACCTTGGGACGACATATACCTGACGAAAAGGGTAACTTGTGCCGTGTCTTGTATGTCGCAAGACTCATCCATAGTAAGTGATAAAGCTGAAGCCAGTTGAATGTCTTCCAATTGCATGTATGTTACATTTGAAGACATTTTAGAAGTTCTATCTTGTAGTGTTTTAGCAGATAAAGGCAAATCTTTTATTTTCTTCATGATTTTGATTTTGTTTTTGAAATCACGTAACAGTTCTTCAGCTCTACTTATGAAACAATCTTTGACATACTCACCATCTGTGAATGGTTTCCCTCTTTGTGCAATTTGTAGCGATATTGCGAAGCTTGCCAGATTTACATCACTTGAAGATTGCGCCCAGTTACTTCGTATAGAACTCGACTGCTGTTTTTGTTTTTGAAGCTCTTTAACAGCTTTTTTCCGTGCGTCACCGGTTGGATATTTAGCAGCAAATCGGGTATGTTTCGAAGTGAAGTGTCTCTCCGAATGTGACATTTTATTGTGTGCACGTTTTTCTTGGCAAATGAGACCAGTCGGAAGGCCATCAGTGTTGCATATGAACACAAACGACTCCTTCCAATCCTGATTAAATTCTCGATTTTATTCTTCAGTTCGTCTCTTCTTTTTATCAGATGCCATTCTGGTAGCGGAGCTAAAATAAAGATTTTTAAAATTTTATTAAGCTATCTAAAACGGCGTTAATAAAAATAAAATAGTTAATTTCGTTAATTGCTAATCTGTAAAAAGTCAACTTCATTAAAAGTTAAAGCATATGGACGAGTAGTGTACCTCCGGACAAAATAATTTTTTTAAATTATCCATAGAAGTATTTTTTCTTTTTATACCATGTTTACTTCGCGTCACTGTAACAATATAAATAGGTATACAAAATTAATAAAATGTTTGTTGTACCTTTGGACGTTCGAAGGTACAACAACATGAATGTCCGGAGGTACAACACAGGGTATGTTCAGAAACTTTCACGTGTAAAACAGTTCGAGGTTATGAATATTCAAAACAGACAATATATTTAGAAAGCTCAATACATATAGTTCATATTCATATATAATACGTATCATACCAACGTGAAAAAAACAGAATATACAGGACAGTGTAACTGTGAAAGTATTTACTTTTTGATAGAACAAATTTGGGACTGCGACCGTTGACGACACAGTGCACCTATAACTAAACAAACAGAACAGTGCTGCCATATTTTAAAAATGCTATTCTCTTGAATTTTTTCATGTATGTATCACATTGCTAACCTACTTTAATTGAAACTGTCCGAAGGTAAGGTCGTCTGAAGGTACACCACTTGCCCTTACATACCTTTGAGAAGATAATTCGCTTCTAAATCGTCTTTTTCTTGAAATAACGAAACAATTGTTGCTTCTCGAAAGCGATTAAATTAACACACATGTAACCGCGCTCCGAGGAAGACTTACTGAAGACTGAACACTACCGTCCGTTGGGTTGCTGGCTGGGTGGTAGTAGTGACTAGTGACGGCGGCAGTCGGCACTTCGGCAGTGGCAAGCATGGAGCCGTCGCCGCGGGGCTGGTCACAGCACGGCTGTGGGGCTGTGCCTGGCGCCCAAGCAGCTGTCGGCTGTGCGTATACTCTCTACTCCACCTGTTCTCACTGTTTTCTGTCGAGTGTTTTTATCCTGTTTAAAGTTTTTTTGCAGTATTCTATTTTTTATGAGCTTTGAAAACAAAATAATATAATTATTAATATTTGCGCACTGAACTGGAGAGCCGCATCTTGACATTGAAAGAGCCGCCGCATGCGGCTCGCGAGCCGCACGTTGCCGACCCCTGTCGTGAGCGATAGCTGCTTGTTCGGATAATGCAAGGAAGCACATGTTACCGGAAGAAACGCGGAGGAAAGAACAATTAGCACCACGACTGAATTCTGAAACAGCAGATGCGAAGCCATGATATGATCACCGAAAGGTGGCACACGCAAACGAAGCCTCATGCGAACCGACCGGGTGTCAGGCTCGGCTCACACCAACCAGGCCACTGGTGGCAGACGCTGCCACCCCTGCCATCCTCCTGGCTTCGCCTCTGTGTAACAACCGTCACAAGCTTTATATTTCTATTTAGATGAATTTAACTGGATATTATTCAAAATCAATCCACTTTAGAGGCTACAAATTCCTCGACTGTAATTTCTCTCTTCTCTCGTGTGTGGCCGGTTGAAATGAAGCAATTGTGCGTTGCAAATGCAAGTATATGCGGTTATAGAGAATAGTAAAATACAAAATCTAATCGTGCGATGTAGGCATGCATACTGAAAGTAACTCTACTTAGGTATTCTGCAGGTTCATATTTGCAGGGTATGCAAAGGAAACCTATGTAAAGAGAGGGCGAAAAGTTTGACCACGAGTAAGAACTAGTGGAGTCTGAGGGGAAAAGTTAAAATTCAAGCAAAAGGACAAAATCTGTGCAATACCTGTGTTCAGAAGGCAAATATTTTCACAGAACAGATACAACTCTTCGTCTTAAAGCCAAAATAAGCACAAAAGCATCGACACGAGTCGCTGAGCCACAATCTGCATGCAGTTTTTAGGATCTCCCGCATGGCATTCAGTTATCACTAACAAGCATCGGAAGAAATCAGCTATCTCTAATTTTGTGCCCTGGAAAAATATTAATTGAATCTAATAAACTGCACCTGGTTTACCATAGCAGCAGAGAAAAGGAATAGAACGTTAAATTTAAATTAAGCTATACAGAAATCAATGTTATCGTTATTGATTTTAGTTGTAACTGAGAGCCTGTTTTTGGCCAAGCAGTCATTGTCTGAGGAAAAAATTTACTCAACATTAATTGTGCCGCGGGGCATAAACGCATCTGTAAAAGCAATAATGGACAACCCTAAGCTCTGTGCTCTCAACCGGTATATTACCATAATCGAAAGTGCATGATTGAAATTAGATTGCACATAATTTTGCCATTCGGCACTTAAACTAGCTTAAAGTCCAGAATACATTATTCATAACCAATTTTTCTGTATGCAGCATGCATTGGATCTAGAATTTTCACAGCGATAAAATACAAAATTTCTGGGATTGCTTCAAGTAGAATGGCTATGTTTAAGTTTTTCTCTTTGTATATGCCAGGAAAGTTATATAAATATGCATTCCACTCAACACGCGATACATTTTGCGAACCAATCCAGTACTTATTGATTAAATCCTTATATCCTAATATGAGTAATAGTTGGATAAAAATATAACAAGATAATGCAACAAGCTAAAATTTTCATGTGCAAGACGACTTCAATAATACTTTTATCTTCAGCAAAGCCTCACAACACTCAATCTCTTATTGAACTACAAACAAGGTTGAAGATACCTCACCGATCCTTTATCTCAGATCAATCTACAAGTTCTTCGATGACTCAGCGTCACTCATCTCTCAGACATATATCCATCAGGCCAAGCATCGTACCACCCGCTTTTCGGAATCCAACAGTCTAGAAATACCTCATACAAACCTTAAATCCTTTGGAGACCGTGCATTTAGTTCATATGCTCCCAAAGCCTGCAACTCCCTCCCGACCTGCGTCAAAACATCCCCCGACCTGACCACATTTAAAAGGAACCTAAAAACACACCTATTTAGGACAGCATTTAGTGGGTCCCTGTGATTCGTCCTTGATGTGCTTATGCGTGCTGACACTGTGCATGCTGCCACTAACCACATTTGCATGCTGACCCTGTGCATGTCACCCCTACCCATGTTATTCATTTTGTTTGTTTTTCAAGCATGATTTTACTTACCATTCAATTGCATTTCCATTTGCAGCAAATGTTAAGCGCCTAGAAAGAGATTAGGTTCTCTGAGGGCGCTTTATCAAGTGCATTATTATTATTATTATTATCACCTTCAAACTAAATCTTTAAGATCAAATTATGAACTTGAAATACCTCGGGGTCATCAGTTTCCAAAATAATTAACAGCCAGGACCGAAGATCACAAGTTGCCAGGGTGATACAGTATTTTCTGGTTCCACGTGTCCTTACCTTAGCAGTTTCAAAGATTTACCATCTGCGCTTGAGAGAAAGGTTATCAACTTTTTCTAAAGACGGAAGAGCTCGCTCGTTCAAATCCTGCATTAAAAGTGGAAAGATCTAAGTTACCAGGATCAATAATTTTCCCAAGCAAGCTCGATGCACTGATAATGTATTAAGCATTTCAAGCATGTTTGAGTGATGGGATATACCTTGCTCCGTCGGTTAAACATGCTGGTGTCTTATTTAAGTCAATGCGAAACTTGTTTTTTTTCTTACGGCTTAGAAGACACTTGTATAGTCAACATCTTTCAGTGCTTTCATAAACAATAGTTTAGTGGGAGTCTTGCTAAACAGACGTGCCTAAATCGCCAAAAGCGCTCTCCCACAATCTTGGGCAACTTTGTCTACTACTACATAGATGGACTTTATTGGAAATAATGCTTGAAGCTGTAGACTTATAGGTTATCAGCTATCACGGTTCGTAGTAAGCTCGTAGATAGAAATGTGCTCGCAGAGCGGCTCCTCGTTTGTTCGTGCATTTGCATAGGTAGCCGTCCAGGATTGAATCTTACTCAAGATGAACATGCGAGTAAACGAAACTTCCAAGTGGATCTAAAAATATGCTAATGGGTCAAGGATTACGACAGCTTAATAGTGGGAACTTTTTATTTAAAACTGGTTTCGCACAACTTCGTCAGAAAGATGAGTAAATCTCGCGTTCTGCAAGTATTTGTGGGGGAGATGGCTGAAGAGAAGGCATGCACAGAAGTCGTGAGTAGAACGCCGATATCTGATCTGAAACTATCTCGCAAAGCGATTGCGAATCTATATAAAAACACTCCTCATGATGTCATCTCCGGATGCAGCGGATGTGAAAACATTGGCCAAATGCCTTTTACTTCAGCAGTTTTTATTTGGCAGTACGCCCACAAAGCAAGCCGCCCTGGGGTAATTTGTCAGCGTCTTTCAGCGTCAACAGAGTCGTCGCAGAATCTTCGAACGCGATTCTCCATACGTGAGGGTATGCTCTTATGCGAACTCAGTAAACCTAACATCAACGGGGGACATTAGCGAAGGCACTTGCTTTCTTTTAGCGGAGGTGCAAGATAGTGGTGTCAGATATTACGATGAGTTTGAAATGAAGTTTCTCTGCCCTACAACGTGCCTGTTAAAGACCTACCTTGCGTAAACGGTGTGGTTTTAGTTAATTGATGACACTGCCCCTGATCGCTGTACGAGTGGGCTGTGACACTCGATGTGGTAAGCAGCCGGGCCGTGCGATTAGTGGTTTGTTTTGCCAAGGGAGTCGGAGGACTCCGGTGGGCGAGAGGGGCGAGGAGAGTTGTGCTTCGCCCTGCTCCGTGTGGAGGTGGAATAAACTGGTGGTGTTGCTCGTCGGCTAGTGTTTTGTGCCGTCCGCTACAATAATTCGGGCTACAAACGGGGCCAGTCGACTGCTACTGCTCTGCTGACAGCAGCTCGAGGACACTTGAGCTCAAATTCAGCTATCGCTACCTACCACTGCACGACAAGCAAGTCGCTTGAATCCTAGGCAATTGTAGACCGTAGCTTTGAACTGAAAAATTTAGGAAGCCTTTATTTACCAGTATAATACGTGTGATTTAGGTTGCATAGTGGTAGCTCTTTACCTTTATTTTTAGAATATGATTTTTTGCGCAGACGTTTTCTGGTAGAGGCCGAGATCATGTAAGCCTCTTGCTGATGTGGTAACCATGCAAATTCTATGATTTCACTTCAATCTAGATTACACTCAGTTATTCCCTTGCTTTGATTCCTCCAAGCCCTCCAGCACGTCAAATTCTCTAAACTTCCCTGCTGCCTGTATTCATATGTAAAGCGCCTAGAAAGAGATTGAGTTCTCCGAGGGCACTTTATCAAGTGCATGATTATTGTTATTATTATTATTATTATTATTATTATTATGACATCTGCATGTATGGATGGCAAAAAACTTACTTGGATCGAAGGACGATAAAACTGACTTACTAGTTATAGTTAAACCAAGTGTGATTCAGAAACTGTAAAACTTGACGCTGAAATTCGGCTCAGCCAGGATATCTTCTGTCGCATATGCACGAAATCAAGTTTTCCAAAGTGACCTTTCAGTAGACGACCGCATCAGCTCCACAGCCGAGTCTGCCTACTTTCCGCTACATAAAATTGCTAAAATTCGAGCTTGCTTAGACAGGGATACTAAATCTAAATTGGTCCATGCATTTGCGACATCCCGTCTCGACTTCTGTAACTCACTATTAGCTGATCTACCAGCATGAACAATCGGGCGCTTACAGACTGTGCAATATCGACAGCTAAGCTTGTCTATCGTGAGCCTCGCAGTTGCCACATCGAACCGCTTCTCACCGACCTGCACTGACTCCCAGTCAAGCAGTGAGTCAACTTCAAGGTTCTGTCGCTCACTTTTAGGTCCCTTCATTCTTTGGCCCCAGCCTACCTGTCAGATTTATCACCACCCCTCACTAGGCTAGGCGTCCTACCTCCCGCTTTTTTGAGTCAACCGGTATACTTAGACATCGTAAAATTCTCAAATCCTTTTGAGTCCGTGCCTTTAGTTCGTATTCTCGCGAAGCCCGGCACTCACTCGTGACTGACGTCACGACATCCCTGAATTGCGGCCTTTTAAAAAGAACATAAAAATGCATGTATTAATTATAGAATTTAATGAGTCCTTGTGATTCTTCTTTTGTGTACTAATGGCGTCTGTCTTTCTGCATGCTATCGCTAACCATATTTTACATCTTGAAACTTTGCATGTCATCTCTAGCCATGCCTCTAGTTATGTTTGTTGACATTGAGCATGTTACCACTAACCATTCGATCACGTTAACTTTAAAGCATATGTAACCTGCCTAGACAGAAATTAAGTTCTCTGGGGTGCTATGAAAAGTTATTATTACTGTTACTATTATTATTGTTATCGCTGGCATTTGCAGATAGCTTTACTGTAGTGAATGGGAGATACGTTGATTGATCAGGCTCACACCAATTCCCAGGTCAAGGCTAGCCGTATCTTTGACTTCGGTCAACTGTTATAATTGCACATGCTTTAAAGATGTCTCATTGCATTGTATTGTATTGCATCTCCGTCTGTAACTCTACAAAGTCATAAAGACCATGTGGGTGTTACGCAGGAGAGTTTTGTATAGCGCACTCACAGCCTAAGCGGCTTTCGGTACGCATTCGGTACCCAACAGACTTCGTCTCACGCAGCAAAGAGAAAGTGGGAAGCATAGCAGAGTCAGGAGAGCAGTTAAGGTAGTGAGTAGCATAGAAGTAGCAGCTCAGGACCGCTGAAAAGGATGTGCCATAGTCGGCAGTAGGAGAGTAGTTATCGTTGCGTAAGAGTTGTGGAAGCGAGTTCCACAGTCTAGCACCTGTAGAGCTAAAGCTTCTGTCACCAACTGTCTTTAAGCGGAGGAATGGGACAGCTAATTTTTTGTCCACACAGGACATAAGGAATCTTGCCGCGGTAATTAACGGAGAGTCCAAAAATTGTGCACCTACGGAATTTCGTTTACAAAAGAGTCAACATTTAAACAGGCTTAATTAGCCGGTTGTCTTTCAAGTCTTTTATTCTAATTATATTTCTGTCTTTAATTGTCTTGGGAAAACATTGTACTGCATCTTCTTCTGGATTGCATGTTATCTCTCAGCATACCGTTTGACCTCATACTTAAAAGTACTATGGTAACTGTGTTTTACTATCCCAGCATTCGCTCCTCTAATATTTTACATACATTCAATGAAAATTAAACGGCTGTCCTCATCTTACTTCATAAAGGACAATAAACATTTATTTTATATATAATGCCTTAATAGCCGTGCAACGAAGCTCTCTTTGATTTTAAAACCTAAGTAGGTCTCTACTTTTGGTCACAGTTCGGAGGAAACTATTGTTCGTGTCAGTAGGCTTCTGGCCCTAAACTTAGCTCAAGGAACAGCTTTTTGAAAAGAGGCTCTAGATGCAAGCATTTTAAATACATAATTTTGTGTGCAGTCATGCACTTATGAGGGATGAACATCACAAGAAAAAAATTCTCATAGATTGAACTTGTTATCTGGTTAATATGGAAACAAAAATTGAGCTGAAATGCGTGCAACTTTCAATCACAGAATTTGTAGTTATACCAATGGCAAAAATCCAGTAACGGAAACGGAGTTGGACGATACTAGTTTTATTTCCCCCACGGTGAGTGCATCGGGCTAAAAGGAGTGGCTGGATTCCTGAAGTCCTCGTCGTGTATCTAATATTGAGTCATCAGAGCAGCAAACAGAAACCTAACCTGGCTCTAAACAATGAGCTTCATACACGCAGCCAATCTATGCTTCCTGAAAAAAGCTAATCAGATGTTGAGCCTACAGGGTTTTTCTAATTGATAGTTCAAATTTAACCTAAAAAAGTACCTCTATATAGTTTGGTTTGTAATTATAATATCTAGCTATCTACTTTCAGTATTAACAAAAAGTGAAATAAAAACTAAATAAATAATTTTTCAGCAATTAAAAGCGTTATTTCTAATCATTGAGGAGCCTTCGGCATGGTCTTGAAGATTAGCTAGTCACTAAGCATGAGAGCTCGGCAGCGAAGGCAAATAGGAACCTTGACTCCCGTGTACATCAAGACATTTTATGAACCCATCTAAGCGCTCTGCATCTGACATCATTCGTGCCCACAACGACACGGTCCTTGGTGCTAGAATTCACAGCCGCATCACCGGTGACTGCTGAAACTCACTTGTCACAACGCAGCTGACGATCGTATGAAGTAGCTAATCAAATGATACAGCTATGCAGACGCTTACGCGACAGGACAGAGATCAATGCTGTTACAAGCACGAGCAGAGGCTCAGGGACTAGAGCATTTACTGAACTCGTGCTTGGAGCAGCCAGTACGGCTGGCTCGTGGCTTATAGCTTGCGGTGCAGCAGTCACATCGCCGGTTGATTTTATGGGGGCTGTCTCGTTTCGGATAGCAGGTGAAATGGTTGGCTCGTTCCCGGATGACTGGGCTATGACTGTCTCGTTGTCAGGCGCCGGCGATGATGCCGTCTCTGTGTGAGAAGCTGTTGGCAGAGCTTTATGATTGGATGCTGACAGTTCAGAGAGCTCCTTGCTGGAAGTATGTGCTATAGTTGTAGTGTCCCCATATATTAGTGGTAGGCCTGTCACGTTGCTGGAAGCTGCAGTTACAGCTGTCCCGTTGCTATTAGCTGGTTGTTTTGATGTCACGTTGCCTGGAGCTAGTTTCGGGGCTTTGTCACTGCTAGAATCTAGTAGTGCAGCAGTTTGGTTGCCAGATGCTGGTAGGAGGGCTGTCTCGTTGCTAGAAGCTGATGGAGCAGCTGTCTGGTTGCTGGAAGCTGGTAGTACGACTGTCTCGTTGCTAGAACTTGGTGGAGCAGCTGTCACATTACCGGAAGCTGGCAGTAAATCTGTCTCATTTCTAGAACTTGGTGGAGCAGCTGTAACGTTACCGGAAGCTGGTAGTACGGCCGTGTCGTTGCTAGAACTTGGCGGAGCAGCTGTCACGTTACCGGAAGCTGGTAGTTGGGCTGCCTCGTTGCTAGAACTTGGTGGAGCGACTGTCACGTTGCCGGAAGCTGGCAGTAAATCTGTCTCATTTCTAGAACTTGGTGGAGCAGCTGTAACGTTACCGGAAGCTGGTAGTACGGCCGTGTCGTTGCTAGAACTCGGTGGAGCAGCTGTCACGTTAACGGAAGCTGGTAGTACGGCCGTCTCGTTGCTAGAACTTGGTGGAGCGGCTGTCACATTACCTGAAGCTGGTAGTAGAGCTGTCTCGTTGCTAGAACTTGGTGGATTAGCTGTCACGTTACCGGAAGCTGGTAGTACTGCTGTCTCGTTGCTAGAATTTGGTGGAGAAGCTGTCACGTTACCGGAAGCTGGCAGTAGAGCTGTCTCATTGCTAGAACTTGGTGGAGCAGCTGTCACATTACCTGATGTTGGTAGTAGGGCTGTGTCACTGCTGGATTCTAGCAGTGCGGCTCTCTTGTCATCTAAATTCGGTTGTAATATGGATTTCTTTTTGCTGAACGCTGGAGGTTTGGCTACATAGTTGCTTAATGCTGCCTGTGAGACGCTATTGTCGCTTGGAAGTTGTGATATTTCTGTCTCATCGTTAGAAGCTGTTGGTATGGCTACATCGTTGCTCAGCAGTGGTGGCTCAAATATGGTAATGCTGAGTTCTTTCTGCTCGCTATTATCCAGCGGTGAGACTTCTGACCGCTTTGCTTCTTGATAGTCCTGGTAATTTTGCGTTTCTGGTTGCATAACGATAACTTCAAATTGCGGTGAATTCAGGTTGTCCGTCATCGATGCTGAAGCTCCAGCTAAAAGCAGGGCGCCGAAAAAGCAGAAGACGTACCTCGGGAAGACGTCCATGGTTGGCCGTTTGATTCCAAGCTGCTGCACACTGCTGCCCATCAAACAGTCCGTGCGGGGCATTTACGGCGACTGTAGCTAACAAATTCCAAGAATGCTCTCCCGCGAGTGACATCTGAGTATACTCATGCTATTGCTTTTCAAAGAATGCGTCGCGAAAAATCAGCGCCAACAATCTCACTTTTCTGCCAAACCAGCAGCGTTAGACATTGTTACCGCTTGCAGTGTCGGCTTTCGACCAATGCCGGCCTAAGGCCGCTCTGCGGGCCGCATAGGTCTTACGATAAACTTGACGGTGCGGACTCTTTTTTCGCTTAGTTCACCTACGCTCGTGCTTTAGCTGCAATGCATGCGGCGATTTAGTTAGTTAGGCTGGCAGCCCAAGTGTCTTCCTTCTGTCGGTGCACCAGAAACTCAAAAGAAATGTACACGGCTGGCCGTATTGCCAGCAAGGATTCGTTAGTGCCGACCTGCTGCGGTTCTTAGAAATAGGAGTTACTTACCGGTTGCTTTTCACGTTCGCAATCCCAATCGTATGGCTAAAGCGGCACCGACAGCTGAACAGGCTGCGATCGCTCGGCGATCAAGGGTTAGCCCTCCTATCTGCCTGCAGAGTTTGCGTGGCCTCAGCCAAGCTCAGAATCAAAGACCCGGAGCGCCTGAGCCATCCCTTTCGTTTGAAAGAATGCCCGCATGCGTTCGTAGAATGATCTTATTCACGGCGACCACGTTAGGCATGTTGCCTGTGCCTGCTGCTGCTGCTGCTGTAATTAGTTGTAAACGCCTCACCTGCGGCCACTATTTAAGCCACTGATGCAGTGCAGCGTCCGGCGGCCACCAATCTACTCCTCACCTGCGGCCGAAGGTCGATAATAATGATAACGATCCGTTTGCTATAGCCTCATAAGAGAGCTCTATCTATTTTCAAGAATTTAAATTTGCTGTGAAGGAAACACGATCGAATGGTTAGCGATAGCATGATCAATGAATAACAGGCGTAACAAGGTTAGAGGTGACGCGAGCAAGATCAGCACGCAAATAGAGTTAATGGCAGCATGCTTAGTTTTAGCACGCATAAGCACCCAAAGAACGAATCCCATGGACGCACTAAATGATAAAGCGCCCTCAGAGAACTTAATCTCTCTCTAGGCGCTTTACATTTGCTGTAAAGTGAAATGCAATTGAATGGTAAGTAAAATCATGCTTGAAAAACAAACGAAATGAATAATATGGTTAGGGGTGACATGCACAGGGTCAGCATGCAAATGTGGTTAGTGGCAGCATGCACAGTGTCAGTACGCATAAGCACATCAAGGACAAATCTCAGGGACCCACTAAATGCTGTCCTAAATAGGTGTGTTTTTAGGTTCCTTTTAAATGTGGTCAGGTCAGGGGATGTTCTGACGCAGGTCGGGAGGGAGTTCCAGGCTTTGGGAGCATACGAACTAAATGCACGGTCTCCAAAGGATTTAAGGTAGATTCCTTTTTAGTTTATTTTTTAATATGGTCAAGTCAGGGGAATGTCGTGACGCAAGTCGGAAGTAAGTTCCAGGCTTTGGGAGCATACAAACTAAAGGCATGATCTTCAAGGAATTGAGGTTCATACGAGTCATGGGTATATGATTGGATTCCGAAATGCCTGTGGTACGATGCTTAGCCTGGTGGGGGAGTAGATCTGATAGGTAGGCTGGAGCCAAAGAATGAAGGGACATAAAAGTGAGTGAAAAAACCGAATGAAGGGACCGAAAAAGCGAAAAGCGGTTCACACACCACTCTCCTGTCGTGCTGCTTACTCGGAGCCTACTTTATAGAAACTGTTCGCTGCAGCGTTGCTGACCATATGCCACGCGACTCCTGAAACTCACTACTAAACTGGTCTTCCGGCGTGTTAAATAGGATGCTTTTTGTTTCAGTGGACGGTATTCTTTTTTCGGTTGATCACTGACACTGTGTAGTTGCATTAGCTTTTTCGGCCGCCGTTTGCTGTCCAATCCGGCGGCAGTTAGTAGCTGAGATTGAATTCGAACATGCGCTGCCGTTACCTTTACGTGGTAACAGCCTGAAGACCCTTTTAAACATCCTGTACAGAGGAAACTGGATAACCTGGCAGCACTTGGTGTCCATTTTGAAAATTACACCATGGCTGAATCGCCGCATGCCCCGAACTCGGCGAAAGATTGAAATTTCTGCAGCGGCATCACAGACCGATAGATGTGCCGAGGTCACGTGCATATTACTGCGAGTAGGGGAATCGCTTTTAGCCAGCCTCCAATCTGCTGACACGGTGTAAACCAACTTGTAGACAGTGACTTCAAACATAAAGTTTAACTAATTTAAGAGCCTCAATTAGTAAGCAGCAGGACGGCTTGCAGTGGGAAATAAAGGATTGCCAACTGCACGACTAGGACTAGGACCACGGACGGAATCGTGAAGAAAAAGCAGCCTATAAGAATAATATTAATAATAACAACAATAACACACTTGCTAAAGCACCCTCAAAAACTCAGTCTCTGTCTAGGCACTTTAGATTAGCTGCAAAGGAAGCACCATCGAGTGGTAAGCGGTAGCATGCTCAATAAACAACAAGAATAACATGGTCAGGGGTGAAATGCACAGGGTCAGCACTCCAGTATGGTTAGTCGCAGCATGCAAAGTCTCAGCGCGCTTAAGCACATAAAGGACGAATGAAGCGGACCCACTAAATGCTGTAATAAGTAAATGCACTTTTAATTTCAATTTAAATGTGGTCAAGTCAGGGGATGTCGTGACGCAAGTAAATTCCAGGCTTTTGGAGCATGCCAACTAAAGGCATGGTCTCAAAAAGATTTGAGGTTTTACGAGGCATAAGTAAAAAATTTGATTCCGAAGAGCGGGTGGTACGATGTTTAACTTGGAGTGGGTGTATATCTGATAGGTAGGCTGGAGCCAAAAAACGAAGGGACCTAAAAGTGAGTGAAGGATTCTTTATTTGGGTGCGTTGCTTGACTGTGAGCCAGTGCAGGTCGGTGAGAAGTGGTGTGACGTGGCAACTGCGACTCTCACGACAGACAAGCCTGGCTGCATAGTTTTGCAGAAGTCAAGAAGGGATGTCACAAATGCATGGACCAATTTTGATGTTGTATCCGTGTCTAAACAAGTCCGAACTTTAGGAGCCTAACCCCGAGCTATTTCAAAGAAGCCCTTACGAAGAGAAATTGCTAAACCAAATATTAATGAGATTAGTAGGAGTATTTTCTACACCATGCAGAAAAGAAAGGCAGTTCTGAATCGCATTTTTGTGTGAAGCTAGTGTTCAGAGACCAAGCCATTGCCAATTACTCCCAAGTATGGTGCATGCCCATTGCGGAGTAGCTACCCACTGTATTTAGGTGTGCATGACGTCAATCATCATGCAGAAAATATTTATATGCTGCAGTAGAAAACCAAGGATTTTGTAATACCCCAACATTAGTATGGGAGCTCTTAGCCATCATGTCCTGGAACAGTCTGATTCAACAAAAAATCTACCAAGGAAAACATGTCAAAATTAGACACGTTCATTTAACAAATACCCCAATCCGTTAGATGCCGTGCGAAGATTCTCGAATCTCATGCTGTCTAAACACATCTATGGCTAGCCCATTATGTGGACCTGATCAACAATGATGTCCACAAAAAGCCAATTTATTTTAGTCTAGATGAAACTAAAAAACGCGATTGAAGAGCTACTTCGAAGATTTTAGCTCGTTAACTTGATGATACTCCAAAATGACGATACAGTACAGTTTTCTGGAGGATTTTGCAATATAAAATGTCTGAAGAGCACTGATAAAAGCTATCAGTGAATTTGACTCCAATTTCAATTGGGTATTGGCTTTTGTGACCATCAAACTAAATTATGCGAAAAACGCCCGTTATATTCATGTATTTTCTTCTGAGAAGCATTTTTTCGCAATCAATCCAATCAATCCATCAATCCATGTGAATTGCTTGTCGAGCTAGGCTCGTCTGTCTTGAGCGTCGCATTTGCCAAATCACACTGCACATCACACTACTTCTCGCCGACCTGCACTGGCTACCAGTCAAGCAACGGATCGACTTCAAGGTTTGTCACTCACTTTTAGGTCACTTCATTCTCTGGCTCCAGCCTATCTCTCAGATCTACTCCCCCACCAGCCCAAGCATCGTACCACCCGCTTTTTGGAATCCAATAGCTTACCAATACCTCTTACATACCTCAAATCCTTTGGAGACCGTGCATCTAGTTCGTATGCTTACAAAGCCTGGAACTCAATCCCGACTTGCGTCACAGCATCCCTTGACTTGACCACATTTAAAAAGAACTTAAAAACACCAATTTACGACAGCATTTACTGGGTCCCTGTGATTTGTCCTTGGTGTGCTTATGCGTGCTGAAACTGTGCATGCTACCACTAACCACATTTGCATGCTGACCCTGTGCATATCACCCATAACCATGTTATTCATGTTGTTTATCAAGCATGATATTTCTCACCATTCAATTGCGTTTCCCTTAGCAGCAAATGTAAAGCGCCTAGAGAGAGATTGAGTTCTCTGAGGGCGCTTTATCAAGTACATTATTATTATTATTATTAAATGCTGTTTAAGGTATGTAATGTAATGCCGATTGACGTTACTTTCGTATTGGATTGATTTGTTTCCGGTATTATTTTTGAGACTGCCGATTCCTCAAGAATTTTATGAATCTCAAAAACATTCATTGCACTGAAGTAAACAAAATATAAAGCACGTTATTCAAATTTTATTCAAGATTTAGTTCTTCGTTAATGGATTTTGGCTGTTTGTCCTATTTTGATCAGATTTTCGAGATTTTGGCTGAAATGTTTTACAGAGAAGACCCTTTTTTACAGTGATGCTTTATCAATTTCGGCTTTGCTTAGAATATTCCTTCAGGCTATATACACTTCGCCGTCTAAGGTATGTTTTTGTTTAACGCCTTGCATTTTCTAAGTAAAATCATACACAATGTCTTTGCGAAAAGATTGTAAAATTGTCCAATTCAATGCTTAGTAGAGCCTTTTAAAGGCCTCATGCTACTTATTTGTGTAACTTAAAATATTTTTTAGTGAGATTAATTTGTGACGGTCCGATCAGATTTCGCAACCGACTTGAATATATCCAGGATCCAAGGTATGCGGAGGTACAGGACGAGCAAAAATGCTCATCAAACTATAGAAAAGGTTATTTCTCGACAAATGAGCAAGAATTTTACCTTTCCTGGAGGGATCGAGCAATGATAATTTGAAACTTTGAATATAAATAAGTACAGATAAGCGTGTAAGGTACAAAGCTACCAGCTGAGGAAAGAGTTTCCTGGAATTCGGATGCAGCATTTAGTCTGCAGCGGTGATGAAGCAACGATGCTTGTTGCCAAGCAAAACGGTAGACGAATATATATTTGCATTTATAATGTATGCATATACGCATACAAATAGAGCACATCTTTAGTACGTAAGACTTTATTTGCACTAGACCAGACTCCCTGGAAACCACGTGGTCTGCGACCCATCATGGATGACACGCGCTCGGCAGAATGTTCGTCCTGGGCTCCATGCGGTTGCTGCAGCACCCAGCATCAGCTAAGCAAGAGCGAGCATCCATCCCGTACCATTAGTTCACGAGCGACAGTAAACGGAAGCTGAAATGAAATATCGCTTTACGATTGTTGCATCAGTATAGCGCCTCGAGTGGTCGTTTCTGAATTCGTTCACGCCTTCTACTCCTTTGCAGCATTATAAAAGAACATGTCAGTGCATTCAGTGGGGCTACGAGTTTCAGCTGCAGATACGTCAGTGAGAATTTACAGCCCTCGAGGGTTACTTTCCGGCTACGTCTTGCTAACCAGTGGCTACGAGTATCTTAATGTTGGCACAGTGGTTTAAGTATTACGCCAAGTTGCATTTGCATGCTTGACATCGAGGAAGACACTAATCCTTAGGTAGGGATTCTCGTACAGTGAGTTTTAAAGCACTTGAATAGTGAAGAAGCTCATTTATGAATCAAGCACATAACCTACTGTAGTCTTTGTTATTGTTATTATGATCATTCTCAACATATCTTTCAGAGTGCAATCAATTCATAGTTTCGATAGTTCCAATGAATAGAGCACACGACTGGTGGCACAGAGGTTTATGGGATCAGCTCAGGCCGGACGTACGTTTTTCCTCCCTTAAGCACTTGGCTGGTGTGAATAGGTCGCACTTAACTTGAAAAGCCACGATCTCGCTCAAACGCTAGTGGTTTCTACCTGTATCGAATAGATAAAGTTGAGCCGCTGTCTGATGCAGTTTGAGGTGGCAGACTACCACAGACGCTGTGATTGCAGCTCGGCATCCGAGTGCAATACACTCTGTGCACGTGACTCAGCATAGTGCTGCAATCAAACTCGCACAAGCCTAAACGTGCAACCAAAGTAGCAATCTCTACTGTGATAACCGTACATCCTTAGTATCGACAGCTCACTCAATTGAGCAATGAAATGTACAAGCCCCTGGGGTTTGTCGATGGCCTCCAGCTCATGAAACACTCTGTCGGCAAACATTCCTAGAGCAAATAAAGAACTGCCGTTCAGCACTTCATAAAACAAGTTACGGGCGTGAAAATGAGCCCGGCACATGCTGCTATCACTCGGGCTTCCCGTCGACATGATGCCCGCTCGAACAACCGAGTCACTTCGATAAAAGAAATCGACACACTTTAGGAAGCATGTTTTCATTGGCAAAGACAGTATGCAAAATCAAACATGCTTAACGCTGGAGCTTTAGAATAAGACATTCGTGCAGACAATCGGCGAAATGAACTGATGGAACTGCATAAGCTCTTCTTAGTCCACACAATGATCGCGATCGATCTCCTTCGTCAAGCCATTAACATCCACGAGGACAGACCGTTTTGTCGATCTCGTTGCAGACGCAGACGCTAACATCGAACAGAGTCCCGTTTGCACACTTGAATTGCACAGGATCATAGGTAGCATATTGTTGAGTGAAATGCGTACAATTATTTATAGGTCTGTACGTGTTACCGTACGCTGAGCACGAGCATGGATCTAAAAGCAAAAGCAGAGTCGCTGCTGCTAACGTTCACACACACCGAAGCCAACTCTGAGCGATGATGGACCAGCAAGTCTCTTCTGCCGGCGACACAGTACCTTGTGCGTTCAATGTGGTCGCCCAAAATACACAGAGGACACAAGCCAGTAGTATCGCGAGAACACGTCCCTCCATGTTGACGTCCTTTTGCTCTGTCGGACTGGCCAACGGAGCTGCAGCCTTATAAACGGTAAGGCGACAGCTGGGTCTGAGTAGCAAGTTACGCAATCGTCTGCTGTTGCACCACCACTGATTATCCCTGGCTTGGGTCACTCTTCACACAAGGGTCCCTCCAGTGGCCACCTGAGTCACGCGAGCTTAGTGAGTTTTCGCTTGAGCGAGCAATGTAAGAGCAGCCAACCAATCAGCTGTTGAAATCGGAGCCGTCAAACCACCGCCCGGCTTCAGTATCAATTAATAATCAATTAGGTGACCTGAATTCGAAAATCCCCTGTTCAAGTTTCGTTCACCCACGAGATTTTGGGAGTAGTTTGTGACAAGAAATATGCACGAAAACTGATCAAGGTCATCGAAATTACACTACATTGCAATTTTTAGCATATATATATACATGTATGTATATAAATTTAAGGCGCTAATTATTGACCCGTCACTTATCTCTGGCATACAACTTAACGGGTTGCTGGATTAACAGATCAGGTCAACATATTTTGAGTAATTTGTCAATTCGCTGAGGCATCTTTTTCTCGATCCCAAAAATCCAAGCGAAATCATCTCTTATTCGAATTTTGCCTTTTGGTGGTTAGTCCACGAACATAGCTAACTCGACCGAGAATGTGCCTATTTTGGTAACTCTACTATTCCATGGTTTAGGTAACGGTTGTCTGTCATTTCATCGAAGACGACTATTGGTTGATATTTCAACACACAGTACGATGACAATCTAGTAAATTTAAAAAAAAACCGTTAAATGCTTTGAGGTACTTGCAACAAATCTATGTATATTATTAGCTCTAAAGCTTCGAAAAAGATCAGGCACATAAGTGGGCAGATGCCCACCTTGACTAAAGGCATCGGAGTGTTGGCAAAGTACTCGGTGCCTGCTATGCTACCGATTAAGTTCTTTATATGATACATAACGACAATTTAAGACATTTCTATAACGCCCAGAGAGAACTGAATGTATTTCCAGGCAAAAAAGCAGAAACATGGTAACTAGTTATTGCAAACATGCATTTTTAAGAAGCTGCCCCTGTTTCATTTTAATTGGTTCTCTCTGACTTTTGATGCTTGCTATTAATAGATCTATAAGCATTGCACGACAATGACTGGTAATTCCACCTTCTTCTGTTTCGGAACGAAACAGCTTAAATTTCATGTTCAAGTATTTCGGGGTGTTCATGCATAAAGCAAAGAAGTAACTCGGTATTAGTGAGACCGCGATACGATTCTATATCATTGTGATTTCATATTTCGGACTATATCTTTTTAATTAACACCTTACTAAGCAAGCTTCGAATAGCTATGGCAGTTCAAGTCGAATCATATCAAGATGATTGCTCACGTCTTACACATTCTATGAGTAACGCAGATCTCGAAAATAAAATGCTTGTACGATTGAAACCTCAAATTAGTACTTAAGTGAACCACATTCTGCGTCAAGAGAATGATGAACTGCAGCTTAGTAAGTGTGTTCCAAGAGCGATAGACAAACCGATGTAACAGCCTTTATTTTTCTTAAGGTGAGGCACACTTTTAAGCTCTAGGATAGTTTCAGATCGTCAGCTTTTGTCGACAGCAACTTAAAATTGACACGCTTTAGAATTATCATGCAGATCAAAATAACTCTTAATTAAAGTGAAATTTAAATTTTTATACATAAATTTAGAATTTATTATAGCAGAGTGAATGGTCCAAATGTATTAGGATCATGTTACCTTGACCCATTAGTTTTGTTAGGGTTACTAAGTCAGCCTATTGGCTCAAAATGTCACTTTCTCGGCTCAACTGTTATTAAAAGACTTACGAATCCAGACCATGCGGATATTACCTGAAATCTACAGCCGTGGCTCAACTTCACAAAACATTTAATTGTCCTTAGTATAACTGATTACAAGCAATTTAATATGCGATGGAAAATCTTGCTGCGTTTGAAAGTGGCAAAAATGCAAATCTACACAACTTTCTTAAGTTGTTCATATTTTAAGAAGATTCCTGGTTATTTTAAACTGCATAAAAATCAGCAACATACTGTCATGCCAATAATCGCCTTATATCTTACATGAACTCAATTTTCAAGTCTTTAGCTTCTTTATTATATATATCATGGATTTTTTCTTATACGGTCATATATTGTTATCGCATTTCGAAGAAGCCTCTGCTGTCTCTGACTGTTTCCTTTAATTAAAGAATGTTCAAGTATACGTTCTCCACTAATGGTTAGCCCACCTGCTAGCCCAGTATTTAACGACTAAAGTCAGACTTTCCATTTGAAGCCCGGGACAATTTTCTTCCGGATTACTCGAGTAAAAGTGAACTCTGCTGAAGTCTGGTATTTTGTGTAAGATTGTTCTCGCACAAACTATACAGTGGTGGATGGACCGTGTTATGACGATTCTCATCACGTCATTATAACGTGGATGAGCTCGAAATTGACTCCGTCTCCGAGCCATTCCAAACTACCGGCTTCGAGGCATGAATGCTATCTTTGGTAAGCGGGAGCATGCCCAAAAGCAGCCTGCCAATAAAGGTCCTTCTTGCTCGCTTCTTTTAATTTTAAAATACTTTACTAGTCATTGGTCAACCGCAATCTCATTCGAGCACGGCTTGCCCACAGATCTTTGAGCATCATTCTTTTGGGTGGCATCAGTTTGCTGTCTAGTAGAGTGAACCTGGAGTCAAACTGCTTCATGATAGACTCGCAGATCACGCAGTCAAGTTAGAAACGATTATGTCAACACTTCTCTGGTTAAATGTGCTACTTGTAAGAGATCTCGTGCATTGACTTTGTTTTGCCATTACTGGCCATTATTTAAAGCTGATCCCACGGCTGACTGACTAGACCAATCCTCCTATTATTTAGCTCCATTTAATGGTCGCCTTATTGGCACAGAAATCTGTATTCACTTCTTGAGGTATCCAAAGTTCGTTTACTATTTCTCAGATCGTTCAAGTGTCATTTCAATATTGGACATTATTATTTCGTCTTCATTATCATCTTCTTCTGTGAGATAGAGTGAGAGAGAATCACAGAAAGAGAGGGAGAGAGAGAGAGTGCCTGGGTGTCTAGCCTAACTTCCTATTCAATCAGCGACCCATTACCCACTGAAGCTAAGTCTAGTATCGACTGTACTCCAGTTAAAAACATAATAAGTTAATACGTAAACAAGATAGATTATAATTTCATAGTCCATGTGGCCAACTATTGACCTCTGAAGTCTGTCTAAGGCTTCGTTCAAGATCCTAGCTCTAGCTATGAAACAGCACACGTTCATAGAAAGGAGAACTGGGTCCAACTATTCACCACTCAAGTCCTTATATGGAAGCCTGATTTTGAAGCGAAGGCTAATCGTAATTACCACTCTTCAATTATTCCTGGAAATGGAATCTCTTACATTTTATTCATTATGAGAATTAGGAAACAACAGTCAGATATACTGATGCTGTGATAGCGTTAACAAGGTAACTTCTTGAAGGACAAAGCCTTAACATGGCCAGGCTTCTCTATAGCTGGGTCCCGAATAGGCACATAGCAGACCGCGCCAGTCTAGGGAGTACTCTCAAATGCATTAAAGGCTGCCACCAGACAGTCCGCCTGCCTATGCCTGTAACCATGGTGCACCCGAGTAGTCGCTAGAATTTTCAGCACATCACCCTCCATTCGTCAGCTATGAGGTGCTTTAGGAAGTTAATAGTTTTCTCAGGGGTAAGCTACTCTCGCGTTATGATCCCAATTGTGGGCTTATCTCCTGTGGCAGGCAATTATTTATCGCTCGCTGCCAGCAGGGTGAGAGTTGCTAAGGCTCTCCAACAGTGATCTAAATGGTGCGACCTGATCAGTCAACTTGGCAATGGCAATCCCAAAACCTAATGCTGTATAGCTGCTTCAGCTGATACTTATTTGACCGACTCCATACTCAGCCATTAGACTGCAGGGGGATCGCTATTCCATCAAAGACAAATCCGTAACGGTTTATTTTCAAAACGACATATCTCAAAAGAAGATATGTTAACGTTTTTAATATTCTCTAATGCCTGAGTGTGCTAACTGGAATGCAGCCTTAGCTTGGCAGACCGGTCCGTCTGGATCAAAAGAGTATGGTTTCCAGTTTGAGGTGACCACTGGTCGTCAAGTCTATACTTTACATCAGCCACAGTGTTGACTTGTGATCTTGTCTGGCTAGATAAGACCAAGATTTCTATCAGGTGGCTTCGAACTGTGTGTAATTATGTACATAGTGTCCACGAGTATTCACGCAACCTGCAACGATCACGTTTCCTTTAATTATTATCCTTATTTTCTCATTATTTCCTATTCACCCTGATGCAAGGAGCTGCCAAATGGGCCAGGAAGGAAGTGATACGTGAAATTTCCCTTTGCTACAAATGTAAAGCGCCTCGACATATATTGAGTTCTCTGCTGGCGCTTATCAGGTATATTATTATTATTATTGTTAAAGATATTGAATTCTCATAAATGGTTATTACCGAGTAGGGTCTAAGAGTACCGATGGAACTACAACGCAACAATTAGATAGGACGGCACCACATTCAGAAGGTTCTGCAAAAGTATTATGGCCGCCTTGTGCTACTGCCTAATTTGGACAGAGGCAGTAGTGATTCGGCAGCTATCCTTGACTTTTTACAGGTAATAAAGGATATTCTATAACAGGAATCGGATTCGCGACCTGGGTCGTAAAGAGAGAGAGAGAGAGAGAGAGAGAGAGAGAGAGAGAGAGAGAGAGAGAGAGAGAGAGAGAGAGAGAGAGAGCACCATAATTCTCAGCTAGTATATGGAGATAATGTTTTAATAGCGAGCGAATATCAATTAACATCCACATTTGCTAAGATCTGCATGTTTAAAGTATTAGTCTACGTCAAACATAACCGTAAGCTGTTTATGTGAGGCAACCTGCAGAGGGATTCTCAAGATATGTCTCACTAGGAATAGCTCGCTGGTAGATACATCTGCTGTGCAATACTGCAGAGGAGAGCAGTAAGGCTGGTCGGTAAGGGAATCTTGCTGGAGCCTTATTAACGAAGAATTAGCAGCAGAAAGACGGCTCGTGTTCTCGGATGACTGTAGGCTGCCTGAGATTTAACTGGCTAATTACGCTCGGAGAGGGTTTCGTGTCAAGCTGACGCTGGCTGGGCCCCTGAGCAAGTCCAAGACAGAGCACCTTCCACTGCCGAGACGTGCATATTTTCGAGGGTTCATATCATCTTTGGACATGTGTGCGCATGACGAGTTGGCTTGGTTCACTGGTTAAGGTTCTACCCCGACCACAATCTGGCCGAGATCACCAACAGCCTCTCTCGGGCTTATAGCAAACTAAGCCTTCAAAAACATCCGACTTTATCTATCTAAAAAGATTCAGCTAAGTTGATAAAGGCCCTTCCGAGGACGTATAGATATCTGGCGATTCCATGGATGTATAGCCTTCCTCCACTGCCGCCACTTCGCCGAGAGACACTCAACTGGATTCAGGTCGGAAGATTGGCTAGACCACGTGAGAATAATGAACCTAAACCCGATTTCCGGGTACTACAAAAAATGTTGAACACCCCACTTCAAACACTTAGGCTCATTGCACTGTTTAAAAATAAGATTATCTCCGTGATAGGTCATTTGACTTGTTCCTTCAATGTTCAGGAGTATCTTTAGATGTGTAGTTCGATTGCATGCGGGCTGGTACGGCTCTTTCCTCAACAGCTGGTGGGAGCATCCTCGAGATGGGGCTGTGCACAGCTGTGGTCAGCTTCTAAGCTTTCTGAGGCGTTGACACAGGCCTATAACCCGCCGGTGAATTGGATTGGAGATAGTGTATTCACTATCGGGGTCAACCAGGGGACTGGAGGAAGGGAAGGAGACTCGAGTGTGAGAAGGGGGCGAAGGCAGTCATGCGTCTTGCAGCCCCATGCCTTGAGCAATAAACCGTTAGCGTTGTTCATCGGCTGGCTCTATGATATATGAACCAAACTAAAAGATGACTGTCTTGTATCATCAAGCAAGGTATCAGCTACAAAAGTAACCCATACCTTGACCCCTTTTTTGCCAAATTTTGTCGTCATCTGAAGCTACTGATCGTTGAAACCTTCACTATAGAGAAGACGCACGTGCTGCAAACGTTTTCTGCAGTAACCAAGATGGAATACTCCCACTTTACTCCAGTCTCGGTTCGCCCAAAGTGCTCTTGCCCTTGCACGCTCCCAAGGAGCCACTTTATGCATGACAGACACAAGTGGGTTCTTTTGCTGCTGAACTGGTTTGGCCCAGTTATTTAGCGGCTCGCCCCGATCAAAGTCTGGCCGAGGTCGTGAGCTCGAGTCCCGAGCCATATGTGAAGCGCCTGAATAGAGATTAAGTTCTCATAGGAAGCTGTAGACATGAATTACATAACAAGTGAGGAATATTTTACATCAATGATGTACTTTCTCGCTTTCGAATTTCAGGAGACCAAAGACTTTATTTTTAGCAGCAGTAAAGTCTAGTTTCTATTGAAGAATTATCACCATGTGCGTTGACAAGTGGCAGAGTGTGACGCTGGTGTAAGCACATTGCTCATCAGTCGGTGGATACTGATGCAGATACGATTGTGAGCAGCAGTTAATGTTAGATCTAGCAGAGAGCTGAGACAAGCAAACCTTAAATGATTGAGACTAGATCAGGTTTGCCGGGGCGTGGCGGCGAGTTCGTGGTGGCATGGCTCGAGCGACAGGTCGAAGGAGCGAACTCGAGCGGAAAGTGGAACTACAGTGTGCTGCGACTCTGCTGTCGCACGATGTGTCGTGATGTGCATATGTGATGGCAACATTCGCTATCACATAGAACGTAGCCAGTGGGGAGGTTTGCATCAATCGAGCAGCCGCTTCCATACAGCTCAGGTTCAGGCTTGTCACCCCATCTTTTAAGTTACTTCTGGTCATGTGACAGCCAGAGGCAAGGTTTAGCACTTGTTAGCTGCCTTCGCCTCCGTTCCGGTACGACTCATAGCCAGGTTCTCAGTTACTTATTTCGCCACAGCAGAGGAAAGAGGCGGATCTCCTCTGGAGCCGACGGCAGGCAGATAATGAATGTGTCTGTCACTAGGCTCAAGCTGCTGCATGGATGTCTCATTCGTTTGCCACGACGTGACGGATATGGCTTTGGGTGTATCTGATCTTTGATGGGTTTGGCTTCACAGCTGGGAAAGCGATTAGATGCCTACCCAGTGCTTGCCGTGCCGTTTCCATTTTTTGATCTGATGACGTGCAAAATGAAGCTAATAATCCGCCCTTTCGGCAGTGACTTTGCTCTGTCCAGGAAAACCTTTCTGTGGAGATATGGTGAGTCATTAGACTGTGCTTGTACATGCATTGGAATTCTCACCGCATTTTATAAAGTCAACCAGTCTTGTTTTCTCTTTACTTTGCTTACCTGTCCACGATTGAATATATGCTACTAAATAGGAGTCCTACTATCGTCAGTGACACTTTCCATGTTAATTTAGACTATTTTCTCTTATGGCGCTACCAAAAAACATATTTTTTATTAGATATATATATATATATTTGTATGTGTGTGTGTGTGGGTGTGGGTGTGTGTGTGTGTGTGTGTGTGTGTGTGTGTGTGTGTGTGTGTGTGTGTGTGTGTGCGTGTGCCTGCGTGGGTGTGTGTGCGTGTGCCTGCGTGGGTGTGTGTGCGTGTGTCTGTGTATAGACATTATTCTTGGTCCTTGCCGTGGCTATGTCATTATCTGTGGTCGGGTTACTTAAAATGCTAGACACCTTTAACCGTGAGTCATGCCTGCTCCAGTCTTTATACTGTTGGTTGAGTTGGGCTCTGTCCATTAGGCTGTGAAGAGCCAGCAATGGCTGGTGCTTCCCAACTGTAGCCGTATATTACCGCTTCTGATTAAGAAAATACTTTGCCATGCCATCATTGGCTTGTTGAATTACCGAATGAGTGTTCGTTTTGCTGCCACCCTGCCTTACCTTCGAGCATCTTGCGTCCACTTGAGTTTTCTCTACACGTTGCTCCACGCACTACAAGGCCCGAGATTTACCTGAAACAGTCGAGCGATCGGATGTTAAGGTTACTTTACTTGTAGCTTAGGAACTCCACATAGAAGCCACTACAGTATATTTGCTGCTACTATGTTGTTTGGGAAATTCGCTGGGGACCCATAGTCGTGGTGTCTATTAGTTTATTGCTTGCGATTATATTTATTTATATGTTACGAAAGACTGCCATTCTACTTGTATCGATTGTTAAGCATGAAACCTTGTAGAAATTAAATGTTCAACAGCTGAATTTCGCTGTCGTATTGCCTACTTTAATGTAATTTGACAGATGAAATATTGCCCTACTACACAAAGGTGAATTGAGGGGCAGTGCTGAAAAACTCAACTCAATTGCTGATCAATGCGGCACTGGGCTTGAATTGATTTCAGCAAGAAGATATATCCATAACAGCAGCCCGTGCGATGCTCAAAGCTAGTAAGCGATATTTAAAGCAGAGGCAGGTGGCAATATATTGTAAGCTTTGGAGTGTCCTTGGTTACAAATTCAAAGATATTCCTGACCAGTATTGAAACCTAAATGGGGATTTTTCACAAGTTAATATATACTATTTGCTCCACCGAGTGATGAAAAATCACAAAAGTTCCTTCCTTTTTTAAATGAACCATGGACATTGTAAAATTTTCCCACACCTTAAACCTGCTCAAAAATAGCAGACTCGCGAACCAAAGAAATATTAACCCAACGTATCCTGATAATATTACCAAACAACACATTGGCAGCAATGACACCCTCACAATACTCTTCCAAAAGCAAAAAGTCAACACCTATAAAGCAACAAAAAACGCAACAAATTTTTAATTTCATTTGCTTGATGGGAAGAGGCAGGTATTATTAGACTATTTACAAACTCAATTTGTTGTGCGAAAGTGAATCTCGAAAACGAGCAATGCTTCGCTTGATCGGACGGCATGGCCATCTTAAATAACTTTGCAGGCTCGCTGTCGTGGGTCAGAAAATATTACCAAGCAAACGTGATAGGATTTCCGTCACTAAGAGTTTCCATGCTTGTTTTTGGACCCATGGCACGTCTTCGAATATCAAGTTATCACTTTAAAGGCAGTTATTCAAATCACTGTGAGTAGCAGCCATGGAAACACCCTCAAAGCTCACTTAAGCTCTCAATGAATTGCTATGCATTCTCTTGTCTATTTATTTATTTATACATTATCTTGTCTTTCTATTGTTATGCATTCTCTTGTCCAGTGGTGCCACACTAAATATCTTGTGAAAGCTGATCCAATAGTATTATTGTCACTCCAGAATTATTACGTACGAACACTTGAGAAACTCCGACTCTTTCAGTGTTTTCACGTTCAACGTTTGTCATTGCAAACCGGGTTCCTAGCCCTAGTCCTTTAATGCAGCAGGGGTGTTACCTATCACGATAATTTGTTACCCGGACTGTTTGTAACCCGGGATACTCATGGAAAGACTGTTGCTGTGGTGAATTAACAGTCTGGTTAGAGTAACGCGTAGGCGATTAGTAAGCTGGAGCTTAAAAAATGCCAATCGTGGCATCTGGCATGAACTCGACCTGTACATCTTGATAATGACAACGGTGATACGACGATAAATGGACCACAGCTGCAGGTCAGAGTTGAAGTCCGAATGGTAAAATCGGAGATCCCATGCATTGCTTTGGAAGCCAGACTTAACGAGTTTCAAGCAAGCCTAGCACGGGCTACAGGTGGTCTACAAAATTCCAAGACCGTACGCTCGACTGACGATACGATGCTGGAAAGGCTTTTTTCTTTGTGCTGCTGGTTATTGCCAGGTTTGGTACACTGATTGTCGAAACGTGCCTCGAGACTCCCAGTGTATAAACCCTTGCTGGCAGAGATGTACTTGCCCAAAACCATTCTGGTTATTACTATTCATGGATTAGTGATTCTGCTGTGATGTTCAATGAGCTGATTTAAAGATGATTCCCCTGCCAATGCTTTCGACGATTGGAACAACTGCTTCTCTTTTTCGTAAGATTTCCATGATTCCTACTTTGTCATTTTGTCCCCTCAGGACTTTGCTCATTGCTCTTCGTGTCACAAAAAAACAAATAGAGCCTTTTTTGGAATAATTTCAAACAACCTTAAGGCTCAGTGAATTAAATGATGATACATTATTGGACTTCATGACCGGCAACAACGTTCGGCAAAGACCACTTTCTTGAGCTAAATGAATTTGTAATGTGGTAATGTTTTATTGATAGTAATAATAATAATGCACTTGATAAAGCGCCCTCAGGTAACTCAATCTCTTCCTAGACGCTTTGCATTTGCTGCAAAAACAAATGCAATTGAATGGTGAGCATGCGGTAATATTCATGTTGAGCACATAACAATGGATAAGAAATGACTAATTGTGTTTCAGTAGCATGAATATTGTAAACATTTGTTGAGACTACCGTTATTAATTTTAGATGGGACGTCACAAATGTTTGGGGTTGCGTATTTGACGCAGTGTGGTTATCCAAGCGTGCCGAGACGGTAACCTTATAATATTGTAGAAGAAAGCGTACCCACTTAAATTCTGGGCTAAGGGGACACGTTGTGGAAGGAAATATTAGGACAGAGCAATAAAATGCCATGCAGAGACTCCATCAGAGATATTAGTACATTGACTTTGAGATAGGCTGCGAATAATACTCAAAAGTGTTGCCTGATACTCAGTGGTAATTCGCCTATTCATGACTGTTATGATGGTCATGTTTTCATTAAGTAAATGAAAGATGCGTAAACTCTCAGTGTAAGTTTTGGCACTTTAAGTTACGTGTGTATTCAAAGAAAAGTACTATTGAAGTACTAGATGGATCAAAGCACAGGTGATGAGTTGTGTAACCTCTTAAGAAATAAAGCCTGTATCATGATTGGGAATTATATTGAGGTGCTGCGATATTATGAATTGTGACTGGAATTCAATCCATACATTTTTATTAATGTATCACATAGATTGACGTCTTACCTAACGAGAGTGGCAAGCGATATCTCCGTTCTGAGTGTCCCAATAAACTACAGAATTGTGCCAGAAATAGGCAAAGACCACATTTTAAAACGTAGAACATGAAAGGCAATTTAACTGATCATTACTCTCAATTTTAATCTAAAACTAGGTCAGGATAGTAAATAGGCAAAGTGTGCGGAAAAAAAACCGTATTTTTCAACGAGGAGCTGATTACTTACAATCTAAAGCTATTGATGCAAAGGCTCTAAGCAAGGGTGCTTGCTTTAAAATAGATGTGGATTGTTATATGAAATATTCGGATGAAACTCAATGGATGCTGGAATTCAGGTGGTCTACTTTTCCTCTTCTTTTATACATAATATATTACATTCTCGGAAGGGACGATGCGAGTTAAAAGAGACAGCTGATATCCTTGGAACTCTCGTGTAGCCGAATGTAGTTACTAGACCGAATAGAGAGTCTTTGCATCTAAAAGCAACTCACTCAGTCAACTAAAAATCATCAATATGCTTTCTAAACCTTAGTCAAGCGCACCTTTTCCTAGTCTTTAAATAGTTAAACTATTAAAGTCACTCAAAAATAATTTTTATTTTTTTATATTTTCAGCTAAAAAAAGACCTGATCAACGATGTCAATTTACTGGTTACATAAAATGTCTGATAATTTCCCAATTCTTTTTAAAAATAACAGTTAGTAATAATAGCAATAGAAAATAAGTCGTTTGGGCCTTCTTTAAGATATTTTTAATACAATTAGAAAATGTTAAAAGTATATAATTCCCAGGATCCTCCAAGAATTTTCCAAAACCTGTAAGTTATAGTCACAGTTTTTTATTGTTTTTGTAGGGAGCACTAAGCCGTAAAAACTTTTTAATGGACTTTTTCAAAGCGTAGGAAGCCGCGGTACTTAATTTTGGCAAAACTGTTTGGCTTAAATAACATGTTCATTACCAGCAATGTCAGCAAATAAACTAGTTAAAATCCAGCTAGGCTACCGGAAATATAGTGACGGAGACCGATTACGTTGAAAAATGATTACCGTGGCTGCAATCGTTGCTTTTGCTATGTTACCTTGCAGTTGACTTTATAAAATCTGCTGAGGCCATAGTAGGACCATGGGTGCCCTAAATCTGAAAATATTTAGCTCTAAAGTATATACTTGTAGGTTTCCTCGATACGATTCTTCTTCAATAACTACACCAATAACTAATTAATTTTTCTCGTTATAAATGACGGAAAATTCCAGTACTGCATCGCAACGCCCATCCGTTTGTCTGCAAACGTCTGGTAACGCTGGTGAGTCCGGCCAACAGCCGGGTGAAGACTCGACCCGTGACCTGGGATCCAAAAAGCTTAGAGCTGAACTTATGTTTACCTGCTGCCAAATTCTATTCTAAATGCAGCGTGAGCTGAGGTACGATAGCACCACGCTCCAAGACTTCTTGTGGTGAGCCGTGATGGCACACTTGGTAAGGCGGTTGCTTTCACGACCTTGGTCCCGAGGTCGTGGTTTCGCTTACTGCAGTGGGCGATTCTTCATCGCCACTGCAAGCGGTGGTGATAGCTGTAAAGGCTCTTCTGTCGCTATACAAAAAGAGGTTGTTTAAGCAGCTAGGATTTTTTTCAGTCTTTTTCTGCTTTACAGTGGTTCAGGTGCAACATCTCCGTTTGGCTTCGCCAAAAAGACGCTGATTGGCTGTCTCGGCATTATTTTTAAAAATTCTAGTATTTGATTTATTCGCTGCTGTCGTCGGTGGAGTTTCCATTATTTCAGCTCGCTTTTCTCTCTCTTTTTCTTTTACCGCCATCGCAAAACTAGCTGGTTCTACTAAGCCCAAGCTTGATAATGCATGCACAAGATCAGAACTGTCCATCGACAGGCGTGCAAAGACTACTGTACGTCATACCACTTGATCCTAGCAAAGGCCAAGTCTAGTTGCTACAAAAACATTGTCGAATCACCGACGCTCAATTATCAAATGCTGACGTCTACCATCAACCGTCTCTTTAACCGCTGATAGGTTAAATGCTTCCCCACAAATCATTTTGGTGACCTAGCCGTTCGCTTCTCTAGCTTCAAAAAGACAGAAAGGATCCTAGATTCATCCCTAAAGTAGGGGCATCCAGTATGTACTCGTGTCCCTCAATAAGGCTATTACCACAAGGCTCACGTATTAATTCCATGCACTACCTAAACGTCTATAGTCAAGGTAGAGACAAGTAATGTAATTTATCTCCGTCTTTAACTCAACAAAGCCATAAAGAGTAGGTGGAATCTATGCAGGAGAGTTTTATGTAGCTCATTCACAGCTTAAGCGGCTTTTGGTAAGCTTTCGTCACCAACACATTTCATTTCACGCAACGAAGAGAAAGTGAGAAGGTTGACCCGATCCTAAAATTCGTCTCCAAGTCAAGGAATAATACTAGTCCTCTATACACTATTTCCAAGGTCCTACTTCTGAGATGCATAGATCTGCTGCTGCCATGCATAAATAACATAATAAACAATAATAACAATAATAACGCACTTGATAAAGCGCCCTCAGAGAACTTGATCTCTTTCTAGGTGCTTTACATTTGCTGCAAAGGGAACATGTTCTTAGCCTCAGTTCATGTCCCACACCTTTCAAAAAGGCTGTTGTTAAGCTATTATTTTGGAAAGTCACACTATACCAAAAGAACTTGAGTAGCCACCGCCCAGTCAACCATCCACCATTCCTCTCAAACTTACTGGAAGGTGTCGTGGCAGACCAGCTGAACTCCTACATTGAAACCTCAAGCCTATCACAATAGTTCCAGTCTGGATTTAGAGCTAATTACACTATTGCTAGGTTTATAATGCCCTTCTCAGGAATGCGGATTTGTTGTAAAGTTTCTCTGCTTGTTTTGATCGATCTTTTGGAAGCGTTTGATACAAGCATTTGATAAAACTAATCTCAAAATCCTCGTCGAGCACTTCTCATCTTTCCCGAGCATCACTGGCGCTGTACTGCCATGTTTCAGACTCCATTGCAGTTGGAGACTCCCGAGTAATAATCTGATCGGAAAAAATTATCAGAATGACCGCTGAAGTACGGGAGTACCTTGGGGTTCTGTGCTCGGTCCGTTTCATTTCGCAGTCTATACTCTCACTCTTTCCGATTCGATCGCGAAGCACAATCTGGGCTTTCACTTCTACGTAAATGACACTCACTGCTGCCTTTGCTTTGACAATCCGATCCCTCCTGCGTATCGGATTCTCCACGAACCGTAGCTGCATGTATTGATGACATCCACACACGGATAGCAGAGAACTTTCTCAAATGAATGGAGAACAAAATCAAATTACTAGTTATTGGAAAACAAAGTGTGACTAAGAAAACTAAAATATTTCCGATAAAAATTGACTCAGCCAGAAGATTAGCGTTGCATCAGCACGTTATCTAGGTGGCCAACGTGACATTTCACAAGATGACCGCATCGTCTTTACAGTCAAGTCAGCCTACTATCATCTACATAGCATTTCTAAAATTTGGGTGTGTTTAGACTGGGATACCGCATCTAAACTGGTCTATGCATTTATGACATCCTGTCTTGACTTTCGTTGCATCGGCACGTTATTTAGGTGGCCAAAGTGACATTTGACAAGATGACCACATCGGCTTTACAGCCAAGTCAGGCTACTATCAGCTGCACAGCATTGCTAAAACTCGGGTGTGTTTAGACTGGGATACCGCGTCTAAACTGGTCTATGCATTTATGACATCCCGTCTTGACTTACGTAACTCAATGCTTGCTGGTCGAGCCGCTTGTGAAATCAGGCGCTTATAGCTCGTGCAAAACTCTGCAGCTAAGCCTGCCTGTCGTGATTACTGTAATGGAATATGTAAAGTATATCCGTCTGTAACTGCACAAAGTCATAAGGACTATTTGGGTGTTACGCATGAGAGTTCTGTATTCCACACTCAGAGCCTAAGCGGCTTTCAAAACGGCATTCGGTAGCCAACAGACTTCATCTCACGCAAAAAAAGAGAAAGTGGGAACCACAGCGGAGTCAGGAGAGCAGTTGAGGTAGTGAGTAGCATGGAAGTATCAGCTCGAGACCGCTGAAAATAAGAAGCTATAGTCGGCAGCAGGAGAGTCTTTTTTGTCGCGTTAGGATTGTGGAAGTGAGTTCCGAACTCAATAACTTGCACAGCAAAAGCTTCTGTCACCAACGGTCTTTACACAGAGAAAAGGAAGAGCTAATTTATTGTCCATGCAGGACCGGAGGGAATGAGGAGGATGAAACTGGTGTAGCAGTGACGCTAGGCGTGGAGGAGCCAAGCCGTGGCGGGTCTTGCTGGTCAGCGTAAGAGCGTCGCTGTTGCGACATCATGCAATTTCTCGCCGCCCTGCACTACCTCCCAGTGAAGAAGCGAATCGACTTCAAGGTTCTGCAAATTACTATACATTATCTTCAGTCTCTTGCTCCAGCCTACCTATCAGGCCTACTCCCCTACCAGGCCAAAGCATCGTACCGCCCGCTGTCCTGACTCGAACCGTTAAACTACGTATCGCTCTAGCCTGAAATCCTTTGGAGACCATGCATTTACTTCGTATACTCCCAAAGCCTGAAACTCACTCCAGACTGACGGCGTATCATCCCCTAACATGACGTCTTTTAAAAAGGAGCTTCAAGCAAATCTTTTAATTTACTACAGTGATTTATGTTTTGCATGCTTATTACGTGCTCACCACGTGCCTGCCGCTACTAATTACATTTACATGTTGACCCTGTGCGTGTCCTACCTGACAAAGTCATGCGTGACGACATTTGAAATATTACAAGTAATCATATGGTTATGCTTTCTTTACAGAATTTCCAAAGTGCCTATAAAGAGATTCAGTTTCTTGACGGTGCGATAAAATGTATTATTATTGGTTCTCCTATCTATTGCTGTGAAAGACTCCCACGTTCACAATGGTGAACGGAATCTACATGTTTTATGTAAATAAATCAAAATTTCTTATCCTTGCAATATGGTGCAATGTATATACCTTGTAATCATTTCCTTAATTAATTAAGGCATTTACATTTATTAAAGAATGGTCAAATGATTTGAAATGAAGGATGAAATAAATTTCCTCTAAATATGCCAAGAGAGTCGCAAAGTGCAAGCTGCTTTTATGCAATTAGAAAGAAGTTTAAACGTACTTGTTTTTCACAGCGGTTTTTGGATCAGCATGCATCGTCCTTTGAGTGCTTAGCGATGTGATACAAAGCATGTCATCAGCGAAAAACGCAGTTTCTTCGTTTACAGCACATGTGAAGCGACTATAAAGACATTTAGTTCTCATGGGATGTTATGCAAAGGTTTTACGACGTTACTACTATTATTATAGTGTTTTCGCATACTAGACGTTGCGTATGCACGAATCAGCGACGAGCATTGCTGGAGCGGTCGCATCCCTCATAACATCGTAGCCAAAATCTCTCATACTTGTACTGCTATCGTCTGGTTAATCGAAGCACGACCCATATACTGAGCTCGTTTGTGTTGGTGAACGAACCGTTTGGTCCGGCTCAACGTGGTGGTGGTTTCCAACAGGTTACACGACAGTATTGCTCTAACGTATTTTGCATTCAAATGCACTGAAGTAAAGCCAGTGCGAGAAAACGCGACCTAGACTTACAAGTATCTGTTCGAAAATTTTAGCCAGCAAGCCAGTTGATTAAAGGCAGCGACATCTGGTGACCGAGTATTCTTAGGTTCGAATCACTTTCGAAGGCCACTTGTTTTGAAGATTTATTATAATAATCATAATAATAATACTAACAATAAATTAGGATATAAACCCCAGAAAAACGTAATCTCTCTCTCCTTAGGGACTTTGAAATTGCTTTATATTACTTAATTGTGTCAATCCTGTAAGCCTCAAGTGTGCGAATAAACCAAAGCAAGCGTATGCAGGCTGGAACGGGTAAGAAAACGCAAGCCCTGTGGTATAAGGTCATGCTTGTGAGCTTATCCTGCGTGCTGCGTGCACATGCAGGCAAACTACTGGTAGTTGCGTTCTTCCGCGTGCGCTGTTCGGTCTTCCCTTCCGAGAGCTTAAGAAGCAAAATTACCAACTTGGCTCGCGTTACTCCCGGAAGTGCTTAGGTCACGCCAGCATAAGGTCGCCGTAACGGTTGCTGTCCAGGAGTTACACAATGGTCTCCGGCTGTGAATCATGCTAGACACCAAAGGCTGCCTGTTTACTGTGGCCCTGTGTTGCGTGCGCCTGATGGTTCTGCTCTTGTAATTAGCACAGCACCCATGTCATTAACTTGTGCCTCGCCTGCAGCCAATAGTAAATCGTTAACACAGCACAGCATCAGGCCACGAATGTATGTCGTTAGTCTTGACGCCAGCGACGGTGCTAGCAGCAGAGACACGCCGAACGCCCGCATGCTCCCGAGACTTCATCGGGGAAACGGGCGAGGCTGCGTGGCTGGCTGGGGGCCGTGGACGTCTATAGAGCCATTGTGCGGTACCGCTACGGTTAGTGGGCCGCAACCGCATTCGTCACATATGAATGAATGTCGTCGTCGTCGTTGGTGACCGAAATTGTTCAGCATTTGCTGGAAGTGGTTCTGGCGTATTTCTACTTAACGAAGAGGCGGACCGCCGAAGTAAACATGCACAGTGCCATGCCACTTTCGCTTCATTAAAGACGGCCGCCGATCAGCTCTTTCAGGCGGTCGAACTGTGAGACCTACGCTTTGTTATAGAGAGCGAAGTTGTGTGTTGTACCTTTCTCGTCGTGAGAGACCTTGTCATTGGCATGATCTTAAGCTCAGATTTGTTAAGGTCGCAATATGCTCAAATACAATTTCAAAAGTCCTCATAAGGAAGGTTGCCCTCATGGTCAATTGCAATGGCATCATTATAGTGGGGCGGCAGTTGCTAGCGTCGTGGACCAGGACGTAGCAGTAGAGCTCGTGACGCGATGCTCGGTGTCTTCGTTCGAAGCGGATGACGAGGCGAAAAATCTGTCTGTCCACCCTCAGCCCTACATAAATAAGCATGTTGGCCCTCAGCCCTATAGAGGAGTGGTCGCCAAGTTTCGACCCCTCATCCGTTGTCGACGTCGGTCCAACGGATCTCGTCCATTTTGATATCCTTACGGGTTAAGCGCACCAGTACCAGTGCTTGTGCGGCGAATCTCGCTGCACATTCAAGAGAAGACCATGGTGCAGCTTCGTTATTATGCTAGAGCAGGGTAGCATCAGCCCGAGCTCTCAAGTCCATGGCGGGCGCCTGCTGTTTACATCACCGAGAAAAATGGCAACGTATGTACAGCGGTAGACTATAAAAAGCTTACTAAGTGTATTGCTAAGGATGCTTATCCCATGCAACTAACGGACAAAATTTGGGACCACCTCCACGGCTGTTGCTTCTTCAGCACCATGGACACGAACTCGAGATGCAGGCAAGTGCCAGTCCGCCCAGCGATGTTCAAAAGATGGCGTTTGTACCCCGGCCAGGACTCGGTGCATTCACCTTCTTAAAAAATGCCGTTCTGATTATCCGGTGCTCCAGCAACGTACCAGCGGTTGATTGACTCGGATTTTTGCGGCTTTCTCTTCTTATATGTTTATTTGCACGACGTGACGGTCCACAATATGGCTTGTCCCAGGCTGCAGGCGGATGGATTGATGATAATCTCGTATTCGTCTTGAAGGAGTTCTGGTACGCTCCTCCGTGGCCAAGAATTTGAGGCGAGAGCCGATTGCAACCCGCCTGTGTGGCTTAACTGCCAGAAAGATCAGGTGATTCGGGCAAGATGGGCTCCCGCCTTGCAGCAGTCCAATTTCGACATAGGAATCTAACTGTTTACCTATGCGTCGTACAAACCTCAAATCCTTTGGAGACCATGTATCTAGTTCTTATTCTCCCAAAGCCTGGAACTCACCGTCTACTTTCATCGCGACATTCCATAACTTGACCAAATTTAAAAAGAAATTAAAGCACACCTATTAATTACAGCATTTAGTGGGTCCCTGTGATTCGTTAGTTACGTGCTTATGCATGCTGACACTGTTGCCTGCTGCCACTAAACAGAATTGCATGCTGACCCTGTGCATGTCACCATTACCATGGTGGCGCACTAGGTAAGGTGTTTGCTTTCATGACCTCGGTCCCGAGGTCGTGGGTTCGATTCCTGAGGTGGGCGATATTTATCGCCACTGCCAGCGGGTGTGATAGCCTTAAAGGTTCTTCTGTCACTATACAAAAAGAGGCGGTCTAATTAGCTAGGATTTATTTATTTAATTCATGTTGTTTAGTGAGCATTCTACCTCCAACCATTTCATCGTGTTTCCGTTGCAGCAAAAATAAAGCGCCTAAAAAGAGATTAAGCTATCTGAGGGTGCTTTATCAAGTGTCTCATTATTATTATTATTATTATAACGTACAGGAGAGCACAGCTTAAAACCAACGCAGACACTTCGTTGCACCAGCCAGATGAGGACCAGCCAGCGTGTCACGTCGAGGCTGGTTAGATTATCATTTTCTAAGTTAAATTATAGGCAATGCCTTTATTTTCGCTTATATACGAAATGTGGAGATTAAAACGGTTTGATGAGGGCTAGTAGCTACGTGTGCACTTTGCAAATGCTTTCTATGCATTCGGTAACAAAAATGAGGCCCACTAAAGAAAATAAAGCAACGAGTCCCGTCAGCACGTATGGTGCTGACAAAGCTGAACAGTCGAATACGTGGTATTAAATCGTCATAGAAAATGCAGTTGCAAACTAAAGTGGTAAAGAAAACGTGAAGCGACTCTATTAGAATATTTCAATGCATTAGCTAAATTGATCAAGTAACGTTTAACGTGTTCGCACGATTCTTATCTTTGGCGTATAACAGCCCATGTTAGCTTCGTTCGTATTCATTCAGAGTCACGTCGTGGTCACTGCAGTAGTTGAAAATCGATAGAATCAAAAACTACACAGAGACCCTTGCTACGTAGCACACCTTGCATCTAACTCATAGCTTGCACACACAGGCTCTTTGAGAAGCTCTGCTCTTTTGCTAAGATGCATTTCTAACTAACGAATGCACAGAGAGTCTTGCGTAATTTATACTGCGATCATCAAAAGCGCATTGTTAATCGCGGTTGTCTGAGGAAATGCGGAATGCCTTTATCAAATATTCCACTCGAAGGCACTCAGAATCAGGTTAAAGACAGCTTGCTTTGATCACACCGTTGAAATCCGACGAGGCGCAGCATAGCTGGGAGAAACGAACAGTGCAAGCCGGCATCAAAACAAAATGGTTGCTCGATACTGGCAGAAGTGGTTGAAAGCTGATTCAAGAAAAACGTGGCACGATAAAATCCCGCCAGCGCCTTGCTGTTTGTTTGCGTTTGAATATAATTAGACACTCCTGTCCGTCCTAGGCTCAAGGTATCGACCAGAATTTAAGGCTAGTTCAAGTGTTTGAACTGCTCTCTACCAGAGGTTGGCAAAAACGTTTTTCATTTATTAGTAGTCTGAGGGCTCTATCTTTAACACTCGTACCAAATGTTAAGTGAGAGCTCAAAAAAGAATTTAAAGTTGCCCAATTACAGCAGATATTCTAGAGCCGGACCGTATCCAAGCTTGCCCAATTTTCGAGCTAGTTTTGAATTTTTGTTGGTGCATCGATTTCCCTCGGAATCTCAGCGCCAGCTGCCACCGTTTCTCGCCAAACAAGAACCTTCCACGCCGAGCTGCGTATTTACTGCACCAGGGATGGTATTCTACTTTTCGAATGATCACTGACACATTATGGTGGCAGTAACATTTTTGGGAAGCCATTCGCTCTCATATCCGGCGGCAGTGAGTAACGTAAAGTGAGTAAAGTAGCCAAGGTTGAATTCGATTCCGCACTGAAGTTGCCTTTACGTAGTAGCAGCCTGCAGACCCTTTAAACATCCTGTACAGCAGCTACAAGAAAACATGATAGCACAGGGTGTCCATGTTTTAAATTACACCACTGCCGAATTACCGTATGCCCCGAACTCGGCGAAAGATCAAAACTTCTGCAGTCCCATTATAGACTAATAGATGTGCAGAGGTCACTTCCGTATTACTATGCGCAGGGGAATCGTCTGTAGCCACAATCGACAAGATTTTCTCATACAACTGAACTTTGTCATAACCAATTATCACCATATCCTGCTTATCTGAACACGTGCAGATCTCATTCAATCTGCAGCCTTTGCCCGCCTCCTCCTCCTCTGAAATCACCTGTGAATCGCCACGCCTCAAGACCTTTGACATCGATGCTCTCCGTGAGAGAATATCAGCTTCGGCTCTGCTGCTCAGTCCCCTTCCGATCTGTCATCATTGGTAGATAGGTACTACACGACACCAGCTGACACGCTCGACAAGTTTGCACCTCTGACTAAGCGCACTGTGTGCCCTCACCCAGACGGCCTGTGGTTTACCACAGACATTAAACTAGCTAGGTCTACGACGCTAAAGCTTGAAAACGCATACGAAATATCAGGACTGGCTGTCCATCGACTGGCGTACGAGATCTGCTCTAGGTCGTACCAATCGATCCTAGCAAAGGCCAAGGCTAGATTCTACAAAACAAATTTTGAATTACATATGCAAAATCCAAAAATGCTGATGTCGACGATTAACCATCTCCTCAACAGCTCCCAGATTGGCTTCTTACCCGATGATCCCTGTGAAGATCTAGCCGATCGCTTCTCTCGATTCTTTGTGCAGAAGATAGACAAGGTCAGGCAGTCCATCCTTATGATGAGAGCATCCCCCCTAGAATGCTGTCCCCGTCTACTAGCTGAACCTCAGTGTCTACATTTAAGCAGGTCACTAGTGATTTAGTCCCGAAGTACTTATCTCAATCAAAGAAGACAACAAGTCCTCTGGACCCTATTCCCACTGTCCTGCTCCTACGTTGCATTGATCTGCTGCTGCCATGAATAAATAACATTATCAATATTTCATTAGCTTAAGGTCATGTCCCAGCACCTTTTAAGAAAGCTGTAGTCAGGCTACTTCTCAAGAAAGCTACACTAGACCAAGAGAACTTGAGCAACTGCCACCCAGTATTCTTTCTGCCATTCTTATCAAAGACACTGGAACGGGTCATGGCGGACCAGCTTAACTCGTATATTGAAACTTCAAACCTTCCTAGTAAGTTCCAGTCAGGTTTTAGAGCTGATTACTCCACAGAGTCAGCATTGCTTAGGGTATACAACGACCTACTTAGGAATGCAGACATGGGTTGAGTGTCTCTGCTTGTTTTGCTCGATCTTTCGGCAGCTTTTGAAACTCTCGATCACCAAGTTCTCCTAGAGCGCCTCTCATCTCGCCTGGGCATCACTGGCACTGCTCTGCAATGGTTCAGGTTCTATCTCAGTGGGAGACTCCAGAGTATTGACGTGAATGGACAAAGATCATCCGAGGTACCTCTGAAATATGGGGTACCTCAGGGCTCCAAGCTAGGTCCGGTTCATTTCACGGTTTATACTCTCCTTCTTGCTTACGTGATTGCCAAGTATTATATAGGCTTTTACTTCGATGCGGAGGACACACAGTTTTACCTTTGCTTTGATCGCTCCCAGCCTTCGAGCACCTCGAATTCCCTCATCTCCCTTGCTGCATGTATTGATGACATCCATACATGGATGGCAGCAAATATTTTAGACTGAATTATGATAAAAATTAATTTTTAGTTATGGACAAACCCAGTTGAATTCAGAAATCCAAAAGGCTGACGCTCAAAATTGGCTCTGCCAGCATATTTCCTGTTGAATATGCTCGAAATCCAAGTGACATGTTCCAAAGCGACCTCTCATTAGACGACGGCATCAGCTCCACAATCAATTCTGCCTACTTTCAGATACATAACATTACTCAAATTCGGACTCTTTTAGATAAGGATACAACGTCTAAGTTGGTCCATGCATTTGTGATACCCCTTCTTGACTTCAGTAACTCACAACTTGTTGGCCTGCCGGCACGTGCAATCAAATACTTACGGCTGGTGCAAACCTCTGCAGCAAGGCTGGTCTAGTGTGAGTGTCGTAGTTGCCACATCGCACCACTTCTCGCCAAAATGCTCTGCTTAAGAGTCAAGCAATGGATGGACTTCAAGGTTTTGTGGCTCACTTTTTGGTCACTTCATTCTTTAGCTCCAGCCTATTTCTCAGATCTACTTCCCGACCAGGCCAAGCTCAGTACCACCCGCTTTTCGAAATCCAACAGTATACCAATACCTCGTACAAACCACAAATCCTTTGGAGACCGTGAATTTAGTTCGTATGCTCCTAAAGCTGGAACTCGCTCCCGACTTGCGTCAGAACATCCCTTGACTCGACCATATTTAAAAAGAACTTAGAAACACCTATTTAGGACAGCATTTACTGGGTCACTGTGATTCGTCCTTCATGTGCGTATGCATGCTGACACTGTGCATGCTGCCACTAACCGCATTTGATGCTGACCCTGTGAGTGTCAACACTAACCATGTCATTCATGTTTTTTATCAAGTATAGAATTACTCAAAATTTAATCGCGTTTCCCATTGCAGCAAATGCAAAGCGCCTAGAAAGAGTGTGAGCTCTCTGAGGGCCCTTTTTCAAATGAATTATTATTATTACTAACATTACATGCTGTTTAAAGTCTGTAACGTGATGCCGGTTGACATTACCTTCATTCGGATTAAAAATTTTCCGGTAATGTTTTTGAGAATGCCGAGTCACCAAGGATTTGATGAATCTCAAAATAATTCAATGCACTAAAGTAAACGATTCTTAAGCAAATTATTCATATTTTCTTCAAGTTTTAGTTCTTCGGTAATGGATTTTGGATGTTTATCCTATTTTGATCGGATTTTTTGACATTTTGGCTGAAATTCTTTACAGAGAAGACCCGTTCTACCGTGAATCATTCACGAGGCCGCAAAGTATCTAGAGCCGTTCAAATTTAGGCCAACAGTCGTCTCTTGTGGGCGATCTTAGCAAGCTTTACGATTGCAACTCGTCTACCGAGGATGTAAAAAAACACGTCCGTGCATTCAGTGGGGCTACGAGTTTCAGCTGCAGATACGTCAGTGAGAATTTACAGCCCTCGAGGGTTACTTCCGGCTACGTCTTGCTAACCAGTGGCTACGAGTATCTTAATGTTGGCACAGTGGTTTAAGTATTACGCCAAGTTGCATTTGCATGCTTGACATCGAGGAAGACACTAATCCTTAGGTAGGGATTCTCGTACAGTGAGTTTTAAAGCACTTGAATAGTGAAGAAGCTCATTTATGAATCAGGCACATAACCTACTGTAATCATTGTTATTGTTATTATGATCATTCTCAACATATCTTTCGGAGTGCAATTGAGTCATAGTTTCGATATGTCCAATGAATAGACCACACGACTGGTGACACAGAGGTTTATAGGATCAGCTCAGGCCGGACGTACGTTTTTCCTCCCTTAAGCACTTGGCCGGTGTGAATAGGTCACACTTAACTTGAAAAGCCACGATCTCGCTCAAACGCTAGTGGTTTCTACCTGTATCGAATAGATAAAGTTGAGCCGCTGTCTGATGCAGTTTGAGGTGGCAGACTACCACAGACGCTGTGATTGCAGCTCGGCATCCAAATGCAATACACTCTGTGCACGTGACTCGGCATAGTGCTGCAATCAAACTCGCGCAAGCCTAAACGTACAACCAAAGTAGCAACCTCTGCTCTGATAACCGTACATCCTTAGTATCGACAGCTCACTCAATTGAGCAATGAAATGTACAAGCCCCTGGAGTTTGTTGATGGTCTCCAGATCATAAAACACTCTGTCGGCAAACATTCCTAGAGCAGATAAAGAACTGCCGTTCAGCACTTCATAAAACAAGTTACGGGCGTGAAGATGAGACCGGCACATGCTGCTATCCCTCGGGCTTCCCGTCGACATGATGCCCGCTCGAACAACCGAGTCACTTCGATAAAAGAAATCGACACACTTTAGGAAGCATGTTTTCATTGGCAAAGACAGTATGCAAAATCAAACATGCTTAATGCTGGAGCTTTAGAATAAGACATTCGTGCAGACAATCGGCGAAATGAACTGATGGAACTGCATAAGCTCTTCTTAGCCCACACAATGATCGCGATCGATCTCCTTCGTCAAGCCATTAACATCCACGAGGACAGACCGTTTTGTCGATCTCGTTGCAGACGCAGACGCTAACATCGAACAGAGTCCCGTTTGCACACTTGAATTGCACAGGATCATAGGTAGCATATTGTTGAGTGAAATGCGTACAATTATTTATAGGTCTGTACGTGTTACCGTACGCCGAGCACGAGCATGGATCTAAAAGCAAAAGCAGAGTCGCTGCTGCTAACGTTCACACACACCGACGCTCACTCTGAGCGATAAAGGACCAGCAAGTTTCTTCTGCCGGCGACACAGTACCTTGTGCGTTCAATGTGGTCGCCCAAAATACACAGAGGACACAAGCCAGTAGTATCGCGAGAACACGTCCCTCCATGTTGACTTCCTCTTGCTCTGTCGGACTGGCCAACGGAGCTGCAGCCTTATAAATGGTAAGGCGACAGCTGGGTCTGAGTAGCAAGTTACGCAATCGTCTGCTGTTGCACCACCACCGATTATCCCTGGCTTGGGTCACTCTTCACACGAGGGTCTCTCCAGTGGCCACCTGAGTCACGCGAGCTTAGTGAGTTTTCGCTTGAGCGAGCAACGTAAGAGCGGCCAACCAATCAGCTGTTGAAATCGGAGCCGTCAAGCCAAAGCCAGGCTTCAGTATCAATTAATAATCAATTAGGTGACCTGAATTCGAAAATCCCCGGTTCAAGTTTCGTTCACCCACGAGATTTTGGGAGTAGTTTGTGACAAGGAATATGCACGAAAACTGATCAAGGTTACCTTGTATTTTTTTAATACGGAGGGAATGAAACCTGCCTGAGTATTCTTGACCCGACAGCCATAGCTCTTCTTAGCATAAAAAGACAGTAGATGTTGCTAGATACATTATTGTAAGTTGGCACATGTAAAATATAATCGCTTGCGGTTGGACTATAGCTGAGGCTTAATACCCGATCCATGGTACAGTGCTTGCTTGACTTCCAGCCCGACATGTTACGTTTTTTTTTTTATCAAACTTGAGTTTTTCAAATTCTAAAAAGAGCTCAACGAGCTTGAATTAGAGTAAAACAGCTCTCTTTCAATGCATTTCTAGTGACGAGCCAGACAAGTATGAAAGAGCGTTCTGGACAGCCTTTAAATGAAGGTTGAAATAGGTTTTAGTCAGACCTTAAATATCACCTTCTCCCTGCCTGGGAGATAGGTCACCAGGCTACACACGTAAGCGACTGCGTGAATTCTTCTGTTTTAAAAATAGGGTGTGCATATCTTTCTGCTACTTATTAATAATATTACATACCAGAAGAACTTTTAAAATTACAATCTTTATCATATATATATGTATGTATGTATAGGAATTTAAGGCACTAAATATTGACCAATCTGTTTTCTCTAGCATAGAACTTCACGAGTTGCTTGATTTATAGATCAGGTGAAAGTATTTTGAGTAATTTGTCAATTAGCTGCGGGATCATTTTCCCGATCACAAAAATCCAAGCGAAATTATCTCTTCTTCGAATTTAGTCTTTAGGTAGTCAGTCCACGAACATAGCTATCTCGACCGAGAATGTGCCTATTTTGTTTAGTCTACTATTCCAGGGTTCAGGTTACGGGTGTCTTTGATATCATATAAGATGACTATTGATAGATATTTCAACAAACAGTACGAATACAACCTCGTAAATTTAAAAATTATTGTTTTATTTGTTAAGATACCTGCAACAAATCTATGCATACTAGTAGCTCTAGAGCTTCGAAAAAGAGCAGGCACATAAGTGGGCAGATGCCCACCTTGCCTAAAGGCATCGGATTGTAGACAAAGTACTCGATGCTAGCTATGCTACCGATTAATTTCTTTATAAGATGCATAATGACAATTGAAAGAGATTTATATAACGCCCTGAGAGGACTGAACGTAATTCCAGCAACTAGGCGGAAACATGGTAACTAATTATTACAAACATGCAGTATTAAGACTCTGCCCCTGTGTCTTTTTTGTGGGTTCTCTGTGACTTTTTGTGCATACTATTGCTAGATCCATAAGCATTGCACGATAATGACTGAAAATTCCACCTCCTCGTGCTACTGAACAAAATAGAATAAGTTTAAAGTTCAAGTATTGCTGGGTATTCATGCCTAAAGCGATGAATAAACCTTGCATTAGTGAGACTTCGTATTTCAGACTATATCTTTTTGATTAACACTTTACTAGGCAAGCTTTGAATAGCTATTGCAGCTCAAGTCAAAACATGCCAACATGATCGCTCACGTCTTAAATATTCCTTGAGTAACACAGATTTCGAAGAATAAAATGTTTGTATGATTGAAACCTCAAATTATTACTTAAGAGAACCATATTCTAAAACGTGAGAAAGATTAACTGCAGCTTAGTAAGTGAGTTCCAAGAGTGATAGATAAACCGGTGTAACAGCCTTTACTTTTCTTAAGGTGATGCACACGTTTCAGCTCTAGGATAGTTTCAGATCGTCAGCTTTAGTCGAAAGCAACTTGAAATTGACACGCTTTCGCTTTAGAATTATCATGCAGATCAAAATAATTCTTAATTGAAGTGCAAATTTGAATGTTTATATATAAATTTAGAACATGTTATTGCAAAGTCAACGGTTCTAATGCATTAGAATCATGTAAGCTTGACGCATAAGATTTTTTAAGGTTAGTAAGTCAGCTTATTGGCTCAAATTGTCAGTTTCTCAGCTCAACTCTCATTAAAAGACTTAAGACTCCAGACCATTCGAGTATTAACTGATATCTGCAGCCATGGCTCAACGTCGCATATTCTTTAGGTGCCCTTATTATAACTGATTATAAGTGATTGAGTATGCGATGGAAAACCTTGTTGAATTGTAATCGGCAAAACCGCAAAGCTACACAACTTTCTTAGGTTGTTCTCATTTTAAGAAAAAACCGGGTCATTTTAAACTGCATAACAATCAGCAACATACCGTCATGCCCATAATCGCTCTATATGCTGAACGAACTTAATCTTTAAGTCTTTAGCTTGTTAATTATATATAATAGATTTTTTGCCTATACGGTCATTGATTGTTATCGCATTTCGAAGAACCCTCTGCTGTCTCTGAATGTTTCTTCTAATTAAAGAATGTTGAAGTATACGTTCTATACTGATGGTTAGCCCATCTGGTAGCCCGATATTTAACGACTAAAGTCAGACTCGCCATTTGAAGCCCGGGAAAACTTTCTTCTTGATTACTCGAATAGAAGTGAACTCTGCTGACGATTGGTATTTAATGTAAGATTGTCCTCGCACAACTTATGCAGTGCAGGATGGACCGTATTATAACGATTTTCATCACGTCGTTGGAACGTAGGTAAGTTCGAAATTGACTCTTTCTCCGATCATACCAATCTACCGGCTTCGAGGCGTGAATGCTATCTTTGCTAAGCCGGAGCATGCCCAAAAGCAGCCTGCCAACAAAGGTTCTTGCTCGCTTATTTAGGTTTGAAATACTTTACTAGTCGTTGGTCAACCGAAATCTCATTCGAGCACGGCTACTGTTTTATTATAGGCTCTCAGATGCTGCAGTCAAGTGAGATGCGATTATGTCGAAACTTTTCTGATTAAATGTGCTACTGGTAAGAGATCTCGTGCTCTGACTTTTTTCTGCCATCACTGGTCATTAATTCAAGCTTATCCCACGGCAAACTAACTAGAACAGTCTTCCTATTATATGGCTACATGTAATGGTCGCCCTACTGGTGTAAAAACCTGCATTCACTTCTTGAGTTACAAAACGTTCGTTGACTATTTCTCAGATAGACGAAATGTCATTTCCATATAGCATATTGTTTGTTCTTCTCCCTTATCCTATTTTGCTTTAAGAGACAGAGTGAGAGAGAATGAAAGAAAAAAGAGAGAGTGTGTGTGTCTCGCCCAACTTCCTTTTCAATCAGCGAAGAATTACCCACCAAAACTAAGTCTAGTAACGACTGAAAGGCAGTTAAAACATAATAAGTAATCAAGTTAACAAGATAAGTTATAGTTTCATGGTCAATGTAGCCAACTATTGACCTCCTAAGTCTGAATAAGGTTTCGTTAAAGATCCTAGCTCTAGCTATGAAACGGCACACGTTCATAGAAAAAAACTAGGTCCATGTATTCACCGCACAAGTTATTTTATGGATGCCTGATTTTGAAGCGACGGCTAATCGTAATTACCTTTCCTAAATTATTCCTGGAAACGGAATCTTTTGCAGTTTGTAAACTATAAGAGTTACGAAACAAGACTCCGATATACCACAGCTGCGATCGCGTTTACAAGGTAACTTCTTGGAGGACAAAGCTTTGACATATTCAGGCTTCTCAATACCTGGGTCCAGAATAGGCACTTAGCAGACCGTGCCAGTCTAGGGAGTACTCTCAAATGCATTAAGGGCTGCCGCCAGACAGTCCGCCTGCCTATGCCTGTAACCATGGTGCACCCGAGTAGTCGCTAGAATTTTCGGTGGGTCATTCTCCATTCATCAGCTGTGTGGTGCTTCTGAAAGTTAATGGTTGTCTCAGAGGTAAGCTGCTCTCACGTTATGATCCCAATTCTGGGCTTATGTCCCGTGGCAGGCAATTATTTATCGCTCGCTGCCAGCAGGGTGAGAGTTGCTAAGGCTCTTCAACTGCTGTCTAAATGGTGCGACCTGATCAGTCAACTTGGCAATGGCAATCCCAAAACCCAATGCTGTATAGCTGCTTCAGCTGATACTTATTTGACCGACTTCATACTCAGCCATTAGACTGCAGGGGGATCGCTATTCCATCAAAGACAAATCCGTAACGGTTTATTTTCAAAACGACATATCTCAAAAGAAGATATGTTAACGTTTTTAATATTCTCTAATGCCTGAGTGTGCTAACTGGAATGCAGCCTTAGCTTGTCAGACCGGTCCGTCTGGATCAAAAGAGTATGGTTTCCAATTTTCTCATTATTTCCTATTTACCCGGATGCAAGGAGCTGCATAATCGGCCAGAAAGGAAGTGTGCCCTGACATTTCCCTGTGCTAAAACTGTAAAGCACCTAGACAGAGATTGAGTTCTCTGATGGCGCTTTATCAAGTGTATTGTTATTATTATTATTGATACAGATTAAGAATTCCCATAAACGGTTATTGCCAAGTAGGGTACAAGAGTTTTGATGGAACTGCAACGGAAGAATTAGATAGACGGCACCACGGGCAGAAAAGTGCAGCAAAAGTATTATGGCCGCCTTGTTCTACTGCCCTATTTGGACAGTGGCAGTAGTAATTCGGCAGCTATCCCTGACTTTTTACGGTTAATAAAGAATATTCTGTTTCAGAAATCGAACCCACTACCTGGGTCGTAAAGAGAGAGAGCGAGAGAGAGAGAGAGAGAGAGATAGAGAGAGAGAGAGAGAGAGAGAGAGAGAGAGAGAGAGAGAGAGAGAGAGAGAGAGATAGAGGACCAGCTTTCTCAGCTAATATATGGAGATGTTGTTTTAAAAGCGACCGTATATCTATTAACGCCCGCATTTGCTAAGATCTGCACATTTAAAGTATTGGTCTACGTCAAACATAATCCTAAGCATATTTATGTGAGATAAGCTGCAGAGAGATACTCAAGATATGTCTCACTAGTAATAGCTCGCTGGTAGCTACATCTGCTGTGAAATACCACAGATGAGAGCAGAAGGGCTCGTCGGCAAGGGAATCTTGCTAGACCCGTTTACACGAAGAATTAGCAGCAGAAAGACGGCTCGTGTTCTCGGATGACTGTAGGCTGCCTGAGATTTAACTGGCTAATTACGCTCGGAGAGGGTTTCGTGTCAAGCTGACGCTGGCTGGGCCCCTGAGCAAGTCCAAGACAGAGCACCTTTCACTTCCGAGACGTGCATATTTTCGAAGGTTCATATCATCTTTAGACATGTGTGCGCATGACGAGTTGGCTTAGTTCACTGGTTAAGATTCTACCCCGACCACAATCTGGCCGAGATCACCAACAGCCTCTCTCGGGCTTATAGCAAACTAAGCCTTCAAAAACATCTGACTTTATCCATCTCGGACGAATATGCAAACTTGATGAAAGCGATTCCGTGGATTTATTGCTTTCTTCTAATGAACTCTACCTTTGCCTAGAGACACTCAACTGTATTCAGGCCGGAAGATTGATTTGACCACATTGTGAGCCTAATAGTGCCAAACCCGATTTACCTTTATTGCAGAAAAATGCTGAACACTTAGGCTCGTTACACTCTGTGAAAATAAAATTATCTCAAAGGTGGATCATTTGACTAGTTCCTTCAATTTTCAGGATTATCTCCAGTTTAGCGTCTTGCATCATCAAGCAAGGTATCAGCTACAAAATAGCCCATACCTTGACCCCTTTGTTACCAAATTTCGTCGTCATCTTAAGTTAGTGATCATTGAAATTATCACTGAAGTGACGAAGCACGTGCTGCATATGTTTTCAGTTACCAAGATGGAATACTCCCAATTCGCTTGGCCTGCCGAGCTGGTTCGGCCCAGTGGTTTAGCGGCTCGCCCCGATCAAAGTCTGGCCGAGGTCGTGGGCTCGAGTCCCGAGCCATGTGTGAAGTGCCTGAATAGAGATTAAGTTCTCATATGAAGCTGTAGACATGAATTAAAAAACAAGTGAGGAATATTTTACATCAATGATGTTCTTCCTCGATTACAAATTTCTGGAGACCACAGGCTTTAGTTTTAGCAGCAGTAAAGTCGAGTTTCTATTGAAGAATTATCACCATGTGCGTTGACATGTGGCAGAGTGTGACGCTGGTGTAAGCACATTGCTCATCAGTCGGTGGATCCTGATGCAGATACGATTGTGAGAAGCAGTCAAGGATGGATCTAGCAGAGAGCTGAGACAAGCAAACCTTAAAAGATTGAGACTAGATCTGGTTGCCGGGCGTGACGGCAAGTTCGTGGCGACATGGCTCGAGCGACAGGTCGAAGGAGCGAACTCAAGATCATTGAAATTATCACTGAAGTGATGAAGCACGTGCTGCATATTTTTTCAGTTACCAAGATGGAATTCTCCCAATTCGCTTGGCATGCCGAGCTGTTTCGGCTTCGAGTGGTTTAGCGGCTCGCCCCGATCAAAGTCTGGCCGAGGTCGTGAGCTCTAGTTCCGAGGCATGGGTGAAGTGCCTGAATAGAGATTAAGTTCTCATAGGAACCTGTAGACATGAATTACAAAACAAGTGAGGAATATTTTACATCCATGATGCAGTTTCACGCTATCAAATTGCTGAGGACCACAGGCTTTATTCATCGCAGCAGTAAAGCCGAGTTTCCATTGAAGAATTATCACCAGGTGCGTTGACAGGTGGCAGAGTGTGAGGCTGGTGTAAGCACTATGCTCATCAGTCGGTGGATGCTGATTCAGAACCGATTGTGAGCAGCAGTTAATGGTAGATCTAGCAGAGAGCTGAGACAAGCAAACCTTAAATGATTGAGGCTAGATCAGGTTTGCCGGGGCGTGGCGGCGAGTTCGTGGTGGCATGGCTCGAGCGACAGGTCGAAGGAGCGAACTCAAGTGGCGACCTATCGCTGTCAGCATTCCGATCATAGAAACATAGAAACAGTAAGAGCTAGAGGGAGTGGGCAAATGTGACGCCTCCTCACGAGCTTTGAGGGCAGTTGCCGAGGGGAACGCCGGAAAAAAAACATTAAAGTAAAGGAAACAAGAGGAACTGTGACTCTACTGTGAGCTGTGACTCTGCAGTCAAACGATGCGTCGTGATGTGCTTATGTGATGGCAACAATCGCTATCACATAGAACGTTGCCAGTGGGGAGGTTGGCATCAATCGAGTAGCCGCTTCCATACCATCCACTCAGGTTCAGACTTATCACCCCATCTTTTGGGTTACTTCTGGTCATGTGACAGCCAGAGGCAAGGTTTAGCACTTGTTAGCTGCCTTCCCGAACGTTCGGGTACGACTCATAGCCAGGTTCTCAGTTACTTATTTCGCCACAGCAGAGGAAAGAGGCGGATCTCCTCTGGAGCCGACGGCAGGCAGATAATGAATGTGTCTGTCACTAGGCTCAAGCTGCTGCATGGATGTCTCATTCGTTTGCCACGACGTGACGGATATGGCTTTGGGTGTATCTGATCTTTGATGGGTTTGGCTTCACAGCTGGGAAAGCGATTAGATGCCTACCCAGTGCTTGCCGTGCCGTGTCCGTTTCTTGGTATGATGACGTGCAAAATGTAGCTAATAATCCACCCTTTCCGCAGCGACATTGTTCTGTCAAGGAAAACCTTTCTGTGGAGATATGGTGAGTGATTAGACTGTGCTTTTACATGCATTGGCATTCCGGACGCGTTTTTGTAAAGTCAACCAGTCTTGGTTTCTCTTTACTTTGCTTACCTGTCCACGATCAAATATATGCTACTAAATAGGAGTCCTACTATCGTCAGTGACACTTTCAATGTTAATTCAGACTATGTTCCCTTAGGGAGCTACCAAGAAACTTATTTTTATTATATAAACACACACACATGCATATATATATATATATATATATATATATATACATAATATATATACTGTATGTTAGACACTATTCTTGGTCCTTGAATTACATGGGCTATGCCGTGGGTATGGCATTACCTGTGGTCGGGTTACTTAAAATTCTAGACACCTTTAACCTCGAGTCGTGCCTGCTTCAGTCTTTATACTGTTGGTTGAGTTGGGCTCTGTCCATTAGGCTGTGAGGAGCCAGCAATGGCTGGTGCTTCCCAACTGTAGCCGTATATTACCGCTTCTGATTAAGAAAATACTTTGCCATGCCATCATTGGCTTGTTGAATTACCGAATGAGTGTTCGTTTTGCTGCCACCCTGCCTTACCTTCGAGCATCTTGTGTCCACTTGAGTTTTCTTTACACGTTGCTCCACGCACTACAAGGTCCGAGCTTTACCTGAAACAGTCGAGTGATCGGACGTTCTAGCATCATTCAGGTTACTATACTTGTAGCTTAGGAACTTCGTGTAGAAGCCAATACAGTGTGTTTGCTTCTACTATGGTGTTTGGGAAATTCGCTGGGGACCCATAGTCATGGTGTCTATTAGTTTATTGCTTGCGATTATATTTATAAAAATGTTACAAAAGACTGCCATTCGACAGGTATCGATTGTTAAGCATGAAACCTTGTAGAAATTAAATGTGCAACAGCTGAATTTCGCTGTCGTATTGCCTACTTTAATGAATTTGACAGGGGAAATATTGCCATACTACACAAAGGTGAATTGAGGGGCAGTGCTGAAAAACTCGACTCAATTGCTGATCAATGCTTCGCCGGGCTTTAATTAATTTCATCAACGTCATAATCCATAGCAGCCGCCCGTGCGATGCTCAAAGCTAGTGAGCGGTCTTTTAAGCAAAGGCAGGCCGCGATATATTGTATGCTTTGGAGTGTCCTTGGTTACAAATTCAAAGTTATTCCTGACCAGTATTGAAACCTAAATAGGGGTTTTGCACGAGTTTATATATATTTATATACACTCCACTGAGTGATGAATAAACCCAAAAGTTCCTTCCTTTTTGAAATGAACAATGCACAATCTAAAATTCACCCACACATTAAAACTGAGCGAAACTAGCCGACTCACGAACCAAAGAAATATTAACTGAACGTATCCTGTTAATATTATCAAACAGCACATTGGCAGCAATGACACCCTCACAATACTCTTTGCTTATTGCTCTTCGTGTCACGAAGGTCAAAGAGAGCCCTTTTTCGAATAATTTCAAATAACTGTAGGGCTCCGTGAATTAAATGATAATATATTAGTCAACTTCATGACCGGCAACAACGTTCGGCAAAGACCACACTACTGATTTTTAATTAGCAACTCGTTAAAGAAAACGGATTCAACTTTGGGCTTAATGCTGCAGTTGCGTAATTTCTCTTCGTGCGTGCCAAAAGTCTGCTAGTGAACGTATTCTCAGTCGAGAGATTTTCCGGATGTTTCCCGGCATTCCTCACTGACTTGGAATTGAGACGTAAAACATACAGCACTGGATTGGAAAGACGACACCGGGAATTACATTACCAGTCGCAGTCAGTGTCACACCCGCATGCACTATCACTGAAGGATAACTGCAACTTGCGTTCTGTAAGTTTATCGTGCGCTACTTATAAGATCGTTTTTAGTATATATGTGTCCATTGCGCTTCTCTTGTCTTTCTTGAGCTAAATGATACTCCAATGTGGTAACATTTATAATGATAATAATAATAATTATAATTATTATTAGGCAAAGTGTGCGAAAAAACCGTATTTTCCCACGAGGAGCTTATTACTTACAATCTAAAGCTATTGATACAAAGGCTCTAAGCAAGGGTGTTTGCTTTAAAATAGATGTAGATTGTTATATGAAATATTCGGATGAAACTCAATGGATGCTGGAATTCAGGTGGTCTACTTTTCCTCTTGTTTTGTACATAATATATTACTTTTTCGGAAGGGACGATGCAAATTAAAAGAGACCGTAGATATCCTAGGAACTCTCGTGTAACCCAATGTATTTACTAGACCGAATAGAGAGTCTTCGCATCTAAAAGTAACTCGCTCAGTCTACAGCGAACCATCAATATGCTTTCCAAGCCTTGGTCGAGCTTACTTTTACCTGGTCTGTAAATTCTTGAACTCTTAAAGTCACTCAAAATTAAGTTTTAATTTTTCATACTTTCTGCTAAATAAGACCTGATCAGCAATGTCTAGCTACTGGTCCCATAAAAATGTCTGAACATTTCTTAATTCTTTTTAAAATAACAGTCAGTACGTGACAGGACAAAATGTCCCGGACATAATGTCCCAGGACAAAGTGTCCCCATAAAAAAATGTCCCAGACAAAATGTCCCCACCTGTGATATAAGATTAGTAATATTAATGTTATTTTGAACAGATTTTATTAAAAGCAAGACGGAAATAAATATAAAAGATTTGGAAGTTATATCCAGTTATTTGGAGAAGGTCTCTCCTCATAAAACATCAATTCTAAGGATTCTAGAAATGTCAGTAAGATACTGTATTCTGACACGGTTGTAGTAATCAGAAACCACGGTGAACAAGGCTTCATCTACTTGCTTGTATGTCTTGCGTTTTTTTCTCTGTTGTTGTCCAAGTTCCAGTTGTCTGCGAAACAGTGCCATGCTGTGTTGTTCCATCTTGATTTTCTTTGATAAGACAATCGCAGTTGGATGTGCAATTTCAACCGAGTTGTTGAAGCTGTTATGCCATCCGTCGACTGCATTATTGCTACGAAGTAGTTTATTAAGGACGCGGTTGTATTGGTTCCACAGCGTAAGCTCTAGCCTTGGTGTAGTTCTTCTATTTCACCTCTGTCTCCCGATAAAATTGTCCTAAAAGTAGTCCAGAATGACATCCATATTACAATAATCATCATCATCTGTAAGCTCCTCAAAAGCTGCAATGACATCCGCAGAAGGAACAAATGCAAGAGCCATTAGACGCTTTACCTTAGTAGCAAATTCAGGATCATTATTGTAAGTGGCTGCTAATCCATGCTCTTGCACTTGTCTCCATACTCATTGCCCGAAATGAAACATACAATCCACCATTTTTGCATTCGGGAACTTGTCTTTGAAGGCGTTGATAGCAGCCAGCTCGAAGTCCGTAACAATGGATAAAGGTTGTCCAACGTTCGACAGCGTCGTTATGTGATTGAGAAATCCACCATATACTGCTTGAGAACGACCCGGCAGTAGATTAACTTAAGATGACTTCATGTAAAGAGGCCTTTGATTAACTGCACATGTATATGTCGAGACTGATGATCACAAGTAATCTCTTTTCAGTATTCATTAAATATTAAAACTTTACATGCTACATTTTATTGGTGAAATATCAAAGCCTATTAATTATTATATATTTAAAATAACATGAATATGATTAATTTATTGTAACATGTGGGGAAATTTTGTCCGGGACGTTTTTGTATAGGGACATTTTGTCCTGGGACATTTAGTCAGGGACCTTATGTCCGGGACATTTAGTCAGGGACATTATGTCCGGGACATTTCGTCCGGGGACATTTGATCCTAGTACCCAGTTAGTATTGCCGGCAATAGAAAATAAGTCATTTGGGTCGTCTTTAAGATCTTGTTAATGACACTAGTAAATGTTAAAAGTAAAAAATGCCCGCAATCCTCCAAGAAATTTCCACAACCTGTATGTTATAGTCACAGTTTGTTAAAGTTTTTGTAGGGAACACTAAGCCATAATCAACTTTTCAATTGACTTTTTCAGCGTGTAGGAAGCCACGGTACTTAAGGTTGGCAAAACTGTGTGGCTTAAATAGCATATTCATTAAAAGCAATGTCAGCAAAAAAATAAATTAAAACCCAGCCAGGCTACCGGAAATATAGGGACGCAGACCGGTTACGTTGAAAAATGATTACCGTGGCTGTAATGATTGCTTTTCCTATGTTAGCTTTAAGTCGACTTTATAAAATCTGCTGAGGCCTTAATAGGACCACGGGTGCCCTGAATCTGAAAATACTTAGCTATAAAGTATATACTGATAGGCTTCCTTGATAAGATTCTTTTTCAATAACTACACCAATACCTAATAATCTTTCTCGTTATAAGTGACGGAAAATTCCAGTATTGCATCGCAACGCCCATTTGATTGTCCGCAAACCTCCGGTAATGCTGGTGAGTCCGGCCAACAGTTGGGTGACGACTCGACCGGTGACCTGGGCTCCAGAGAGCTCGGAGCTGAACTTTTGATTACCTGCTCTCAAATTTTATTTTAAAAGCAGCATGAGCTGAGGTACGATAGCACCACGCCCCAAGACTTCTTGTTCAGTCTTTTTCTGCTTTAGAGTTGTTCAGGTGCAACGTTTCCGTTTGGCGAAGTCAAACGACGCCGATTTGCTTTCTCGGCAATATTGCTAAAATTCTACTCAATGATCTACTCGCTGCTGTCGGCGGTGGAGTTTTCCATCGATTCGGCTCGCTTTTCTCTCTCTTTTTCTTTTACAGCAGTCGCATCTCTCATCTTGCCTGCGTATCACTGGCACAGTATTGCAATGGTTCAGACTCCGCCACAGTTGGACACTCCAGAGTTTGTAATTTGTACCGAAAAAATTATCAGAATGACCGCTGAAGTACGGGAGTACCTTGGGGTTCTGTGCTCGGTCCGTTTCATTTCACAGTCTATACTCTCACTCTTTCCGATTCGATCGCGAAGCACAATCTGGGCTTTCACTTTTACGTAGATGACACTCACTGCTGCCTTTACTTTGACCATCCCAGCCCTCCTGCGTATCGGATTCTCCACGAACCGTAGCTGCATGTATTGATGACATCCACACACGGATAGCAGAGAACTTTCACATAAATGGACAACATAATTGAATTACTAGTCATTGGAAAACCGAGTGTGACTAAAAAACGGAAATATTTCCGCTCAAAATTGACTCCGCCAGCAGATTTCGTTGCATCGGCACGTTATTTAGGTGGCCAAAGTGACATTTGACAAGATGACCACATCGGCTTTACAGCCAAGTCAGGCTACTATCAGCTGCACAGCATTGCTAAAACTCGGGTGTGTTTAGACTGGGATACCGCGTCTAAACTGGTCTATGCATTTATGACATCCCGTCTTGACTTACGTAACTCAATGCTTGCTGGTCGAGCCGCTTGTGAAATCAGGCGCTTATAGCTCGTGCAAAACTCTGCAGCTAAGCCTGCCTGTCGTGATTACTGTAATGGAATATGTAAAGTATATCCGTCTGTAACTGCACAAAGTCATAAGGACTATTTGGGTGTTACGCATGAGAGTTCTGTATTCCACACTCAGAGCCTAAGCGGCTTTCAAAACGGCATTCGGTAGCCAACAGACTTCATCTCACGCAAAAAAGAGAAAGTGGGAACCACAGCGGAGTCAGGAGAGCAGTTGAGGTAGTGAGTAGCATGGAAGTATCAGCTCGAGACCGCTGAAAATAAGAAGCTATAGTCGGCAGCAGGAGAGTCTTTTTTGTCGCGTTAGGATTGTGGAAGTGAGTTCCGAACTCAATAACTTGCACAGCAAAAGCTTCTGTCACCAACGGTCTTTACACAGAGAAAAGGAAGAGCTAATTTATTGTCCATGCAGGACCGGAGGGAATGAGGAGGATGAAACTGGTGTAGCAGTGACGCTAGGCGTGGAGGAGCCAAGCCGTGGCGGGTCTTGCTGGTCAGCGTAAGAGCGTCGCTGTTGCGACATCATGCAATTTCTCGCCGCCCTGCACTACCTCCCAGTGAAGAAGCGAATCGACTTCAAGGTTCTGCAAATTACTATACATTATCTTCAGTCTCTTGCTCCAGCCTACCTATCAGGCCTACTCCCCTACCAGGCCAAAGCATCGTACCGCCCGCTGTCCTGACTCGAACCGTTAAACTACGTATCGCTCTAGCCTGAAATCCTTTGGAGACCATGCATTTATTTCGTATACTCCCAAAGCCTGAAACTCACTCCAGACTGACGGCGTATCATCCCCTAACATGACGTCTTTTAAAAAGGAGCTTCAAGCAAATCTTTTAATTTACTACAGTGATTTATGTTTTGCATGCTTATTACGTGCTCACCACGTGCCTGCCGCTACTAATTACATTTACATGTTGACCCTGTGCGTGTCCTACCTGACAAAGTCATGCGTGACGACATTTGAAATATTACAAGTAATCATATGGTTATGCTTTCTTTACAGAATTTCCAAAGTGCCTATAAAGAGATTCAGTTTCTTGACGGTGCGATAAAATGTATTATTATTGGTTCTCCTATCTATTGCTGTGAAAGACTCCCACGTTCACAATGGTGAACGGAATCTACATGTTTTATGTAAATAAATCAAAATTTCTTATCCTTGCAATATGGTGCAATGTATATACCTTGTAATCATTTCCTTAATTAATTAAGGCATTTACATTTATTAAAGAATGGTCAAATGATTTGAAATGAAGGATGAAATAAATTTCCTCTAAATATGCCAAGAGAGTCGCAAAGTGCAAGCTGCTTTTATGCAATTAGAAAGAAGTTTAAACGTACTTGTTTTTTTCACAGCGGTTTTTGGATCAGCATGCATCGTCCTTTGAGTGCTTAGCGATGTGATACAAAGCATGTCATCAGCGAAAAACTCAGTTTCTTCGTTTACAGCACATGTGAAGCGACTATAAAGACATTTAGTTCTCATGGGATGTTATGCAAAGGTTTTACGACGTTACTACTATTATTATAGTGTTTTCGCATACTAGACGTTGCGTATGCACGAATCAGCGACGAGCATTGCTGGAGCGGTCGCATCCCTCATAACATCGTAGCCAAAATCTCTCATACTTGTACTGCTATCGTCTGGTTAATCGAAGCACGACCCATATACTGAGCTCGTTTGTGTTGGTGAACGAACCGTTTGGTCCGGCTCAACGTGGTGGTGGTTTCCAACAGGTTACACGACAGTATTGCTCTAACGTATTTTGCATTCAAATGCACTGAAGTAAAGCCAGTGCGAGAAAACGCGACCTAGACTTACAAGTATCTGTTTACTGCAGTGATAATTTTCTGTGCATGCTTATTGCCTGCTCGCACTGTGTTTACTGCTACTAATCATATATAGATTTTGCCCCTGTGCATGTCACATCAAATAACGTCATGCGTGACGACATTTCGAATATTATAAGTAATCATATGGTTATGCTTTCGATAGGAGTTTTCAAAATGATTGGAAAGAGATTCAGTTTTCTGAGGGCGCAATAAAATTGCATTATTATCGTTTCTTCCGTCCGTTGCTGTGAAAGACACTCAAGTTCGCAATGGTCGACGGAATCAAATGTTTTACGTACATTAATTGAAATTTCTTATCCTTGCATTACTGACAGCATTAATTGCTTTACTGATATTAGCATCGTGACCGAACTTGTTCAGCATTGGCTGGCAGTGGTTCTGGCGTATCTCTACTTAACGAAGAGGCGGACCGCCGAAGAAAACATGCACAGTGGCATGCCACTTTCGCTTCATTAAAGACAGCCGCCGATAAACTCTTTCAGGCGGTCGGACGGTGAGACCTACGCTTCGTTATAGAGAGCGAAGTTGTGTGCTGTACCTTTCTCGTCTTGAGAGACTTTGTCATTGCTATGATCTTAGGCTCAGATTAGTTAAGGTCGCCATATGCTCAAATACAATTTCAAAAGTCCTCATAAGGAAGGTTGCCCTCATGGTCAATTGCAATGGCATCATTACAGTGGGGCGGCAGTTGCTAGCGTCGTGGACCAGAACGTAGCAGTAGAGCTCGTGACGCGATGCTCGGTGTCTTCATTCGACGCGGATGACGAGGCGAAAGATCTGCCTGTCTGCCCTACATAGATATGCATGTTAGCCGTCAGCCCTACATAGATTTGCAGGTCATCCCTCAGCCGTGCGTAGATACGCCTGTCTGCCCTCAGAATTACATAGATATGCATGTTTGCCCTCAGCCCCGAATAGATATGCATGTTTGCCCTCAGCCCTACTCAGATAGATAGGCCTGTCTACCCTCAGCCCTACAGAGGAGTGGTCGCTAAGTTTCGACCCCTCATCCGTCGTCGACGTCGGTGCAACGAATCTCGTCTATTTTGATGACCCCACGGGTGAAAGCGCACCAGTACAAGTTCCGGTGCGACGAATCTCGCAGCACATTCAAGAGAAGACCGCGGTGCAGCTTCGCTGCTATTCTAGAGCAGGGTAGCATCAGCCGGAGCTCTTAAATCCATGGCGGGCGCCTGTTGCTTACATCACAGAGAAAAATGGCGACATGCGTACACCTGTAGACTATAGAGAGCTTAATAAGCGTATTGCTAAGGATGCTTATCCCATACAGCTAACGGACAAAATTTGGGACCACCTCCATGGCTCTTGCTTCTTCAGCACCATGGACACGAGCTCGAGATGCAGGCAAGTGCCAGTCCGCCCAGCGATGTTCAAAAGATGGCGTTTGTACCCCGGCCAGGACTCGATGCATTCGCCTTCTTAAAAAATGCCGTTCTGATTATCCGGTGCTCCAGCAACGTACCAGCGGTTGATGGACTCGGATTTTTGCGGTTTTCTCTTCTTATATGTTTATTTGCACGATGCGACGGTCCACAACATGGCTTGTCCCAGGCTGCCGGCGGATGGATTGATGCTACTCTGGTAATCGTCAGATACTCACCTTCGCAGCCGAGTATTTAAGGCGAGAGCCGATCGCAACTGGCCTGTGTAGCTTAACTGCCAGAAAGATCAAGAGATTCGGGCACGCTGTCACTATTAACCATGTAATTCATGATTTTTATCGAGCATGCTACCCCTAACCATTCGTTCGTGTTTCCGTTGCAGCAAATGTAAAGCGCCTAGAAGGATATTAAATTCTCTGAGGGCGCTTTGTCAAGTGTATCAATATTATTATTATCATTATAGCGTACAGGAGAGCACTGCTTAAAACTGGCGCAGACACTTCGTGTCATCAGCCAGATGAGGACCAGCCAGCGTGTCACGTCGAGGCTGTGTAGATTATCATTTTCTAACGTAAATTACAGGCAATGTCTTTATTTTCGCTGATATACAAAATGTGGGGATTAAAACGGTTTGACGAGGGCCAGTAGCTCAGTTTTCACTTTACAAATGCTTTCTTTGCATTAGATAACGAAAATGAGACCCGCTCAAGAAAATAAAACAGCGAGTCCCGTCAGCACGCATAGTACCTACTAACAAAGCTGGACAGTCGAATACGTGGTATTTAATCGTTATAGAAATGCAATTGCAAACTTAAGAGTGAAGCGACTCTATTAGAATCCTTCAATGCATTAGCTAAATTTGTCAAGTACCGTTTACCGTTTTCGCACGATTCTAATCTTCGGCGTATTACAGCCCATCGTAGCGTCGTTCGTATTCATTCTGAGTCGCGTCGTGGTCATTGCAGTACTTGAAAATCGATGGAATGAAAATCTACACAGAGGCCCTTGCTACGTAGTGCACCTAGCAGCTAACTCATAGTCTGCACACACAAGCTCTTTTAGAAGCTCTGCTCTTTTGCTTAGATGCATTTCTAACAAACGAATGTGCAGAGATGCAAAGTTTCGTCCAAGCACAGAGCTTGCACGTCAGCCTCGCATAATTTATACAGCGCAAATCATAACGCATTGTTCATCGTGGTTGTCTGAGGAAATGGGCAATCCCTTAATCAAATTGTCCACTCGAAGGCATTCAAAATCAGGATAAAGCCTGCTTGCTTTGACCTCACCGTTGAAATTCGACGAAGCACAGCGTAGCTGGGAGAAACGAATGGTGCATGCCGGCATCAAAAAAATGGTTGCCTGATACCGAAAGGAGTGGTTGAAAGCGGATTAAAGAAAACGTGGCACGAAAAATCACGCCCGTGCCTTGCTGCTTGCTTTGCGATTGAATATGATTAGACACTCGTGTCCGTCCTAAGCTCAAGGCATCGACAGGCATTTTAGGCTAGTTCGAGTGTTTGAACTGCTCTCTACCAAAGGTTGGAAAAACTTTTTTCACTATTGGTTGTCTGAGGGCTCTAGCTTTAGCACTCGTACCGAATGTTAAATGAGAGCTCAAAGGAGAATTTGAAGTTGCCAAATTACAGCCGATATTCTAGAACCAGACCGTATCCGAGCTTGCCCAGTTTTCGAGATAGTTTTGAATTTTCGTTGGTGCGTCGATTTCCCTCAGACTCTCAGCGCCAGCTGCCGCCGTTTCACGCAAAACGAGAACCTTCCGCATCAAGCTTCGTGTTTACTGCACCAAGGACAGTATTCTACTTTTCTATTGATCACTGAAACTTTATGGTGGCAGTAACATTTTTCGGCAGCCATTCGCTGTCCTATCCGGCGGCAGTGAGTAGCTAAGGTTGAATTCAGTTCAGTGCTGCCGTTACCTCTACGTTGTAGCAGCCTGCAAACCCTTTTAAACATCCTGTACAGCGGCTACCGGAAGATATGATAGCACAGGGAGTCCACTTTATAAATCACACCATGGCCGAATCACCGAATGCCCCGAACTCGGCGAAAGATCGAAACTTCGGCAGCCACGTTAACGACCGATCGATGAGCCGAGGTCACTTGGGTATTTTTATGCGTAGGGGAATCGTCTTTAGCCAGCCACCATTGTACTGACCATACCCGGTGAAAACAAACCTGTAGAAAGTGACTGCAGAAAAAAGAAGTTTAAGTAATTTACCAACCTCAATTATGAATTAGCAGGACGGCTTGCAGTGGGATATAAAAAAATAGACAACTGCACTACAAAGCCAACGGACGGGATCGTGAAAGAGAGCGACTTAACCCTGGGCTATTTCAAAGAAGCCCTTGCAAATAAAAATCATAAACTAGAGACTAATATGATCACTTTCCACGCTTCGCAGTGTATAAAGTCAGTTTTGACTCGCTTGTTGAGCTATCGTTTAGCGACCAAGCCATCATCCGTTCCTCCAAAATTACGTGCATAATAACAGCGAAAATAGCTACATGCTTGCGACTACCCCGTGATAATGACGGCATCAACAATTATGTCGACAAAGCCAATTTAGTTTATTCTAGATAAAACAATCAAAAGCGGTAGAAGAGCCACTTTGGAAATTTTAGCTGGTAAACTGGATGATAATCAAAAACAGGTGACCAGTTATATTTTCTGGAAGACATTACAATTCAATATGTCCGACGAGTGCTGATAAAAGTGATCAGTGAATACGTCACTAACTTCAATTGCGAATTAGCTTTCGTGACCATCAGACTAAGTTATGTGAAAATCGCCTTCCATTTTTTTTGAGAAGCTTCATTCCATGCCCAATAAGCGAAACTTGCTTGTCAAGCTAGACTTGTCTGTCGTGAGCGTCGCATTGCCACGTTACATCACTTCTCGCCGACCTGTAGTGGCTCCCAGACAAGCAACGCATCGGCTTCAATCCTTCGTCTCTCATTTTCAGGCCCCTTTATTCTTTGGCTCCACCCTACCTTCCAGATCTACTTCCCTAACAGGCTAAGCATCGTACCACCTGTTTTTTGGAATCTAATTGTGTACCTACACCTCGTACAAACCTCAAACCTTTTGAGAAAGTACTTTTAGTCTGCATGCTTCAAAAGCCTGTAATCTCCTCCAGCCTTGCTTCACGACATTTTCTGACTAGACTAGATTTAAGAAAATACTTGCGTCACGAAATCTTCTGACTTGACCACGTTTAAAAAGACTCTAAAAACGCACCTGTTTATTACTGTATTTAGTTTGTCCCTGTGATTGCTTCTTTATGTGGTTATGCGTGCTGACAGTATCCATGCTGGTACTAACCATATTTGCATGCTGACCCTGAGAATGTCATCCCTAACCGTGTTATTCTTGTTGTTTATTGATCATACTACCATGTAATCGCGGTTTCTTTCAAGCAATTGTAAAGCGCCTAGAAATAGATTGAGTTCTCCGAGGGCGCTTTATCAGACGTGTTATTTTTATTGTCAAGCTATTTGGAACTCATAGTGGAGATCTTCCAATAGGCTATGCAGTATTTAAAACTGCTCGCGTGCCGTGTAAGCAAATATATTTTTGACGATGCACAAACTCTGAAAGCAGTTCAGTAAGAGCAAAAACTTTCAGGGTTCCATGGCGCTAAAAGAGCACGGTTTCCCTAATTTTACTCACAGGACCTCCTAATTCTGGCTGCGGTTTCATCTGCAAACGACGACTAGCTCGTGGTATAGCAGGTCTGTGTGTGTGAAGGTTACGCTTGTAGTTATGCTGAGTTCTGACAAATTTAGAGATTTGTCTGAATGACAGTTTCGTTGTCTCGAATGAGGCGCATATATATGTTTAAATTGATAAGGAGTTTTCTTGCGCTTTCCTGCAAATTTAGTCGTCAGCAAGGGCTCCGGTATCTTAAATATTTAGCTTAAAACGTGAATCACACTTTAATTTGGATGCAATAGCTGGTACTGAACTGGGAGAGCGGAATGTATCAGATATTAACCAGAGTTCCTGTGCCCATATTTGTCGTAACGTATGAAGCGATTATAAAAACAAAGTTGCTGTATCTATTTTACTTCAATCGCACGCACCACTTGCTAACGTTGAGCACGTTTTTGTCACCAAAGCTAGCCTTTCAAGCTGCCCAAAGTGGACCGCCAGAATACAAGGCATTGTAGACCTTTGGTCACTGCAATCAGCCGCATAGGTCAAGTCAGTGTCGTCAAATATTAGCAACGATAATGAGATTGTAGTAGAATGTGCGAAAGTTCCAAGTGCTCCGGATAGCGCTCAGGTTTGAGCATACGCCAAGTAGCAGTGTTGATTTTTAGCGACTGTTTTCTATTTAAAATATTTTTTTAGCCAAAAATAGATACTCTGTGATGCCGGAAAAAATGATGCATATGAAGAAGAATTTTTTTTTATAATACTTGACGCTCACATGCTGTTTAAGGTCTATAATGTAATGCCAATGGACAGTACTTTCAATTTGGATGGAATTGTTTTTGGGATTATTCTTGACTGCCAACTTCGCAAGAGTTTGATGAATCTCAATAAAAAGTTCACTGCGTTAAAGTAAACAAAATATTAAGCATCGTAGTCATATTTCGTCCAGTATTTTGTCCTTCGCTAATGGATTTTGGATTTCTGACCTCTTTTGATCAGATTTTCGACATTTTGACTGTTATTTTGTACAGAAAAAAGCCCGTCCTACCCTGATGCTTTGCTAATTTTGGCTTTTCTTACAATATTCCTTTTAGATATGCACATTTCTCAGTCCTAAGTATGTTCTTTACAACGCCTCGCATTGTTTACGTAAAATTGTATACAACTTTTTTGCACGATTATGAATTTTCGTATTATAATGCTTAGCAGAGCCGTTTAAAGCTTCATACATTCAATTTGTCTAACTCTATATTTTTAAGTGAGATAATTTATGATAGCCCGATCAGAATTCGCAACCGACTTAATTATATCCAGGATCCAAGGTATGCGGTGGTACAGGAAGAGCAAATAATGCCCATTGAACTATAAAGTGGGTAATGCATGATCAAATGGGCAGAAGTTTTACCTTTAATCAAGGTATCGAGCAATGAGATGTACATTTGAATTTAAATAATTGCAGATGAGCATGTAAGGTACAAAGCTACCCGCTGAGGAAAGAGTTTTCTAGAATTCGGATGCAGCATTTTGTCTGCAGGGGTGATCTAGCAGCAATGCTTGATGCCAAGCTCAACTTTATAGATGAATAATTAAATATATATATATATATACATATATATATATATATATATATATATATAAATATATATATATATATATATATATATATATATATATATATATATATATATATATATATATGCATATGTGATGTATTTATTTACGCATTCAAGTAGATCGCATCTTATTCGGCACGTCCTTACGTGCACCAGACCAGACTCCTAGGGAACCACGTGGATTGCAACCCATCATGGATGCCGGATGCTCGTCAGGATGTTTGCCTCACGCTCCATGCGGCTGCTCCTGCACGCTGCATCAGCTAAGCAAGAGCGAGCCTCAATTCCGAACCATTAATCCACTAGCGGCCGTAATCAAAAGCTGAAATTCAAGGTCGCCGACTCGACTGCTGCTTCTACCTCACTGTTCGACCGAGCCCCGAGAAGATGATTGGGAGCAGCGAGGTAGAAGGAGCCAAGAGGCTGGCTACAGTGGTGAGGAAGAAATGCTCGTGGCAGGAGCCGACATCGGGAACAGCTGCCAAGGAAAATCACAGCTGTTCTGGCCTCACCCCACCAGGATACCGACGAAGGAACACAATCCAACATAGCAGCCGCTGCCTAAGCTGAAAGTGAAGAACCTCGTTATGAGCCCTTAGCTTACGTGAGAATAAGCCAGCCTCCACCATCATTCGCAGCAACTTAGAAGACGACTTGAAAACGCATTTTCAGCAAGCAAATCAAAGCAGCGGGTTAAAAACCTTTGCGATTAGCATGTCGTTTGAATATCGCCAGGCCTGAGCCGCCCAGTGAATGCTTCAGCTCTAGGCCTCCAGACAACCGATAGCCTGTCGATTATATTACCGCCAAGTCGAGCTGTTGCTTTGAGTCGTCCTAAGGGCGTCCACCACATTCAAGTGGCGGTACTCCAGACTGCCACTCCCTGGCTACCTGCTGTTGGCACGGCGCAGCCTGGCGAGCAATCTTGCCTTGCCGATATTCGACCCTGGATGTCGGAAAACTTCCTGAAATTAAATTACGATAAAACCGAGCTGCTGCTCGTAGGACACCCTAAGCGTGTGGCTGGATTAAAAGGCTTTGCTGTTCTAATAGATGATGCTATTGTGCGACCTTCACCACGTGCTCGTAATTTAGGTGTCGTGTTCGATAGCTGCCTCAATTTCAAAAGCTTCATTCAGAAGACTGCCTCTACAGCTAGCCATCACATCCGATCCCTATCCAAGATTAGAAGCTGTCTCCCACAGTGGCTTGTAAAAAATTTAACCAGCTCTTTAGTTCTGTCTCGGCTTGATTATTGTAATTCCCTTTTGGCTGGGCTGCCAAAGAAAGCTATTATGCCACTACAGAGGACTATGAACATGGCTGCAAGGCTGGTCTTCAAGTCCCAGTGGTTTGAGCACGTGTCTCCTTTGCTGAAAGAGCTAGGATGGTTGCCGGTTGAGCAAAGGATACAGAGCAAAGTTCTTACGCTGACCCACAAGGCCTCCCACGGCTTGGCTCCTTCGTACCTAGCTGAACTGCTGCATCAGCTTCAGCCTGTTCGCGCCCTCAGGTCCTGTGTGGACAATAAATTAGCTGTCCCATTCCTCCGCTTAAAAAAAGTCGGCGACAGAAGCTTTAGCTCTGCAGGTCCTAGACTGTGGAACTCGCTTTCACAATTCTTACGCAACGACAACTACTCTCCAACTTCCGACTATGGCACATCTTTTTCATCGGTCCTGAGCTGCTACTTCTATGCTACTCACTATCTCAAATGCTCTCCTGACTCTGCTATGCTTCCCACTTTCTCTTTGTTGCGTGAGACGAAGTCTGTTGGCTACCGAATGGGTACCGAAAGCCGCTTAGGCTGTGAGTGTGCTATACAAAACTCTGCTGCATAAAACCCACGTGGTCTTTATGACTTTGTGGAGTTACAGACGGAGATACATCGTCAGCTGTTTCTACACCACCGAATTGGCCTGATCTGGGTTACTGTTTGACCTTCAAAGGTCCTTCCAGGAGCCATCTGAGACACGAGCTGAGTGAATTCCCGCTCGCTACACCAACTTAAGAGAGGCAAACCGGTCAGGTGCTAAAATCGGAGCAGTCGAACCACTGCCAGGCTTCAGGTTCAATTGTAATCCCTTATGTGTCCAGAATTAGGAAATCCCCTGCGAGATTTGGTTGCAGTCAGCGACATAAGGCAACGAAAAACTACTCCGCGCGGTAGTTGTCGTCAGTTTGTGTTTAATTTACATGCCTCAGATCAGGCTTAATGAAGAATCACCTTCTATGAAATTCCAACTGACATTGATTCACAGTCATGAGATAAAAATTGCTTGAGTAAAGCGGCAAACGTGGTAGCTACAATGGAGAAGCATAGATATAGGACCTGTCAGCTGACTTTAGTAGTCTATGCTACAGCTAAGAGCTGCTTTAAATAATGAACTTTTCCAGGGAACGACCATGTTTGCTTTCATAATTAAGTACGGATGACACGAGAAACTATCTTACGATATTTAATTCACTTATTGACAGTCTATGGTGACGCCCAAAGTTTTTACCCGAGGCTTGATCTGTAACTACTATTTGCCTTAGAGTGAGCTAAACCACTGCCTGAAATCTGAAATCCTGCAAAGAAATGACTTCGCTCCGTGTCCCGGAAACATTTTCATCGGGCTGCACTGTTTCCTCTTATCGTCAAGTAGTTTGCTGCAGTACGCACAATTTCCCTTTCTTCGTGCCAGTCTTATTTCTGCGTCTGAATGTCAGCAGCTGACAATGAGACTTTCAAATGCAGAAATCGGCTATGCTGATGCCCACTTTACCTCAAGGTTTTACAGCGGAAACGGCAACGAGCAGAGCAGTGCCATGCACTATAGTGCTATAGCAGTGCTATAACCATTTCACTGAAGCGTGCAGCTCAGCGTGGCTGCTCACTATGCCGAGAAAGCGGTGTGGCTATAATAGTTCATGTGGCTAATACCTCTGGAAATTCCAGTGTCGCAATACTGACTGCTCCGTCGGCCTTCGATGAATCACCTTTACGAAAGTTTCTCTAGGGGATTTCCACAGAGGTGCCATGGAAATCCCAATACCGAAAGCGAGATGCAGAGGTTTTGTTTTAGTGGAATTTATTCTATCTTTTCCGCGACGCCATATGCTGGAGCACTGAATATTTTCTGGCTCGGGAATAAGGAGCTGGTTAGTAGCAGCAGTGGCTTTTTAAACCTTTTAATACCAGGTATGGCGCGGCAGTGGCAGAATGGCGTTCCAATCTTTCGGGTGGGGGGAATGTGCCTTATATTCATTGTTTTCTAGAGGAATTTGAATGTTAGAGGCGCGAAAATTATCCCTGAACATATTTCTATCACTCTGGCTTCTCATCGAGTTGTTACCCACTAGAACGGCCTGCTTACTCCAAGAAACGGAAGCAACACACGTTCAGAGGCATGTTTTTATTGGGAAAGATAGTATTAACATTAAACCTGTTCGACGCTGAAGCTTTAGAATAAGATATTTGTGCAGACAAACGGCGAAATGAGCAGACAGAAATGCACAATCTCTTCCTAGTCCACACGATGAGTGCGATCGGTCTCCTTCGTCAAGTCTTTAACATCCAGGAGGGCAGACCATTCTGTCGCTCCAATTGCAGACGCAGACGTTAACATCGAACAGAGTCTCATCTGGACACTTGAATTTCACCGGACCAACTCCAGATGATTGTTGAGTGAAATAGGTACAATTCAAAATAGCGTGGTACGTGTTACCTTTTTCATAGCATGCGCATGGATCTAAAAGCAAAAGCAGAGTCGATGCGGCTAGCGTTTACAAGCTCCGGAGCTCGCTCTGAAAGATGAATGAACAGCACGGCAGCATAGTACCTTGTGTGTCTAACTTGTTCATCCCAAATACACAGAGGACAGAAGCCAGCAGTGTCGCGAGTACCAAGCCGTGCGAACGAACATGTCGCTCCATGTTGAGGTACTTCTGCTCCGTTAAACCGGCTCTCCTGAGGTGCCGCCTTATAAATGGTAAGCTGACAGCTGGGTCTGAATAACAAGTCACGCGATCGTCAGCTGTTGCAACACCGCCGAGTCGGCCTGGTTTGAGTCACTCCTCACTCAAGGGCCTTTCCAGGGGCCAACGGAGGCACGATCAACGGAGGCACGTGAATTCTCACTCACTGGAGCAAAGTACGAGTGGCAAATCAATCAGCTACTGAAATCGAAGTTTTCAAGCCACAGCCAGGCTTCAGGTTCAATCAATAACCCTTAGGTGTCCAGAATTCGGAAATCCCCGGCTCAAGTTTCGCTTCATCTACGAGGTTTGGGGGTATGTGGATATCTCAACGTGGGATCTGCACGAAACCTGATCAGGGTCACCTTATTTATTTTAAGGACGGAGGGAATGAGATGCACATACGAGCAATAGCTTTTTAACCTGCCTGAATATTCTTGGCCCGACAGCCCTAATTCTTCCTAGAATAAAAAGACAGTAGATCTTATTAAATAAATTGTTTTAAGTAGGCACGTGTAAAGTATGTTCGCTCGTAATTAGACTAGGTCTGAGGCTGAAAGTGGATGGCAGGCAAGGTCAGCTCTTCTTTGAAATGCCAATCTGACAAGCTTGAGTCGACATAACTCCGTATTTTTGAACTCTCGAAAGTACAAGGATACATTCTATGCAAAGTGTATGACTTTATATTTCCTCAGAGTTGTGTACAGGTTGAATGAAGTAGACTATTCTTATCCATCCACTGACAGTTAGATAAGTATGAGCCTTAATTAAACGCCAGCAAATTTCTTGAGGATGGTAGTGAGAGAATACTGTGCTTAAGTCACGTATGATATTGCCTGCCTAAAATCAGAACACTTTAAGATAAGAGTTCTCGCTTTCTTTATCAAGCTCGAGATATTTCAGAAAGTCAGGAATACACGCAGATCATCTTATAAACCTTTTAAATAGGATACACATTTTAGAAGAAGTAGACTGAATTATTTGCATTCTAATGTGATTTACTGAGATCCCTACTGTTTTAATATTAAGTTCAAATAGTAAAACTGACGGACGGCTGAATTAAAAAATTCCAGTTGTATGATGCGAGATATTGCTTGAAAACACGATCCTATTTAGCAGTTCCATTTTTAAACTTTTCGGGATGTTATTTCCTGAGAATCTGTTGTGAAATTAATCAAGTTTGGTAATTCTGTAAGGTAATTATAGAAGTTGCATTGCTTTTCTTAGCAACGCATTCATAGCTCTTGCGCCTGGCTCCTCAGTCGTGAGCCCATAAACTGCAAGTCAACAGCCAAAAGTAGGGAGACGTGCAGGACAGAGAGTCCCTTCTTTTCCAATGTCGATGGGCAGACACGTGCCGTGGGTGCATTATTGCAATGCCCTCACAGCAACAAAATTGTCGAGTGACTCACCGGCAGCAAAGATAAATAGCCACATGGCTACACCAATGCAATTCAGTCCAATCCAACTCGGTTGAATTCACTCATTACACTATTTATACACCTCGACGTCCTTATCCGAACGTCTGTTTGTACTTGTTAGAGGCAACTGCAATTCGATCTCGGGAAGAGTAGGCTTGCCGAGGGCAGTTTCGATTTGCCTTTCCCTTATCGAAGCTCGGTCGCCGAGTCATGAACAAAAAACCCGACGAATTTGCATAATTAATGTTATTCATCGTAATTCAAGATATGATGCAAAGTATGGAGAAGCCCTACCTACGCCGGGCAGCATTTGTTGCTGTTCCTGCTTTCGAGAACGTCCAACATAATAATAATAACAATAATAAGAACAATAGTAATAATAATAAGACTTTTGTAAAGTGCTGAAGAGAATTAAATCTTTTTCTACACTCTTACATAAAACACAGGCAAATCGGCCGTGTAAGCTCCAGGCAGACAAGAGGCAAGCCACAAGAGCTATTTACTAAAAACAACAGGTAATAAGGGAGAGAGAGAGAGAGAGAGAGAGAGAAACACAAGATCCTACCCTGTGGGGGTCCGGCCTTTGCATGCCTGCATGCGATTGATGCACTGCACTACAACTTCTCACTGCAGCCTCTATGCTCGTCGTTCCCATGCACTCTTGCCAAGTGCTACCACTACGAACTGCTGCTCCTGGCTCACAAAGAATGCCATAAGACCTTACATGGTATTTACATTTCAGACTGTAAACTTATCCAAATCAGCACACATAAGAGCTGTTCACACCCTAAAGGTCTACTGAGGCCCATTCAACAGCACATCTGCTTATCTCAATCACTACTACGTGTACAATCCTAACAGTCCTTCAATTCGTTGTCTGTGTGATTCCTGTAGCAACAATCCTGCTAGTGTGTTTAGCCAAACATCCTACTATGTGAAAAGATACCTACTGGTAGAATACGGGCAAGCACGCACAATCTAAGATAGCATGAAGTCAGAGCCATCACGCAACGACATCTATTCTCCGTCCTGCTGCCGACTGTGGTAGGTCCTTTCCAGCCATCCTGAGCTGCTACCTCCATGCTACACACTTCCTCGACTGCTCTCATGACTCTGCTATGCTTCTTCTCACTTTCTCTTTTCTCGAAGAGCAAGCACGTTGTTGCTAGGTTAAGAAGAAAGGTTTGCACATGCTTCATGAACAGCAAGCTCGGTGTAAGAAATAATAATGATCCAATTTAACTCTAAGAGGCCTACATCTCTTTCTAGATAGCTTACAAATACTGGACAGAGAAAGATTTAATAAGGTAAAAACGTCTAGTAGAAACTGACCGTGCACATTTTTCATTTTATTTTTTTATTAAGGCGCTATAAGTGACAGCTAGGGTGCTGTAAACTGCACACAACGACTGTAGACAGGGCGAGACTAGCACTGCTCCGAGGTGGGTCCCGCCTGAGCACAGATTCTTGACTTTGACCTTTGCCTCGATCTGGCCACCATTGCTAAGTTTGAGACAGCTGGCGAATCATGGCTTGGCCCACTGCCCACAACAATCCCTGGTTACACTCGTGACCAGTTAGCCATCTAGCATCTACCACAGCCAAGCTAGGTAGCTCAATTGCACAGCACAATAATGTAATGTATCTCGGTCTGTAACTCCACAAAGCCACAAAGACTGGGTGGGTGTTATGCAGGAGTTTTCTACAGTGCACTCAAAGCCCAAGCAGCTATCGGTATGCACGCACTAGCCGACAGACTATATCTCACGAAGGAAGGTGGCAGCCAGCACACAACCGACACAGGATTTCAGCTGACCCATCTAAAGATTGGGATTGCAATCACTTGGCAGTGCTAGCAGCCCGGCAGTGCTCAGCAATAGCAAGCCACTTCGGCTGATGCTGGCTCTGTCTGATTAAGCTCGTGTGCAAACTGGCGGTCGTACTAGACCTTTGGCACATTCCATTGTTTAAAAGTGCCATCAATACAAACTTACACTGCTTACTGTCCTACATTTTCACGCGGCAAAGTGCATAAACTGGCATTCTAACAGACTTATGCAGGTCATCATCACACAAGCCAAGTATGGTCACGGTGATCTGTTCAAAAAAACCTAATTTGTATAGCAGCAGCAAAGCCTTCGCTGCTATCACTAGGTTGCAGCGGGCAATAAAGGATCTCCTGCTGGTGGACTCGAACACACGACTTCATGGGTCGTGAAGCTCTGATGCTCCGAACGAGATGACATTAATGGGCAGCCTGTACTTCGACAATAAGGCAAAACATAGGCATTCACAAGTGATTATCTGTGCACCGGTATTTGCTGGTTAACCACCAATCTGCAAACCTACAACTGCCGAATGTTTTAATGCGATCCAGATTAGCACTGTCAGGAAGAATGCTCTCATTAAATGGGAAATCCGATAAAGATCTAGGCTACCGGGACAGCTGAGAGACGGCCCGTATAGGTAGCAAACAGACAGTGGTAGCAAATCTGTGCTGTATCATTCGATATCTAGCCTAGCACTTTGAAGCATGAAGGGCACACGTATCAGCTAAATAAGCACGACTCTGATTCACTTGTATTATAATTCTGAAATTCCCGAATTCATGCGAGAACAAAGATCTCGGCACTGCAGCTGCAGCATTCCAAGCTTTCAGGCAAGAAGAACAGGCATGAGCACACAGTCACATCGCAGCAATAGCATGAACCGAAACCACTTTAACGAACGAGCTGCCTGACTGCAACCCACAAGCGCGGAAAGCCGGCCAAAACGTGCACAGGTAGTCGGCACATGCACCACACGGTGGGTGGGGGGGGTCAATCAAAAGGGAGCCTCACTTGTCTTTCTGGAGCCTCTTGTTAACAAGGTCGGCAATGCGACTGCAGTCTTTCTCGAGAGAGTTTATCGTATTCTGAATCGTCTGATTGATGGTCTTCTCAATATCTTTGCAAACTTCGTCAATTTGATTGACACAGCGGCTAGGCTGCAATAGAAAAGAGACAGGTCGTTCTAGAAACCTACGAATGGTAACGGACCTTGTCATGAAAGCTCGAGCAAGATGACCAGTGCCACATTCAGTAGTAACAACTCGGTGGCTAGCCACGTCGAACAGGGCTTTTTTGCTGCCTCGTTTGAATTTTCGATTGACTAGGTGCATTCCGTTTATTAACAGGGACCAGTCGAGCACATGGTCTATCCATCATAGCTGGCCAAATTCAGAGTTCCATTTCCTCACATAACTATTCGAATTTGATTGGGTCAAAGTCCCTATTGTTTTCCTAGTGGTACAGCACAGCACTGTCAACGTGTTGCTCAGGGCAAAGCTCATGTGCAATACGAACTTAGCCTGCTGTTTCAACATAATATCACTTTTATTCTTAACTTATGGCCTCTCACTGCTACTGCAGATGCTATATGGACAAAACGCCCGACCGGTTTGCAGGCACTCATGAAGGAAGACGTTAGTAAGGTGCTTCGTCGGCACAATATCCAGGTCGTAGGTTAAAACCCTTCGGTATGCAATCAAAGATTGCCTGCTAAAAGTTGGACGATAGCTGCTATAAGTCTTCTGCTGATGTATAAATAAAACTTCTGTAATACAAGATCTGTATACCTTTACTTTTTACTCGGAAATCGCCTACTTTTGCTGCGCAGCATTCACCTTCCTGCTGCTGCCTCCTGAGTAACCAAGCTTGACTTTCGAGCCCAGTCCTGGTTCGTCCTAGGATGTAGCAACGACCGAAGCGCATGTTTCCAGATAAGGAACGTGTCACGACATCCCCTGAATTGGCAATTAAGAAGAAGAAGAAAACGTATCTGTCCTATACAGCATTCGCTGGGTTCTTGTGATCTGTCCTTTGCGTGAGCAGTGATGGCACACTGGGTAAGGCGGTTGCTTTCACGACCTCGGTCCCGAGGTCGTGGGTTCGATTCCTGTGGTGGGTGATCCTTTATCGCCACTGCAAGCGGTGGTGATAGCCGTAATGGCTCTTCTGTCGCTATACAAAAGAGGCTGTTTAATCAGCTAGGATTTATTTATTTATTTATTTAATCCTCACCAGCCAAACAAGCCAGTAGTCGCTTCTACAGGAGTAGAAGTTTAACAATTTCGCTGAAGCGTGCAGCTGAGCGTGGCTGCTCACTATGCAGCGAAAGTGATGTGGCTATAGTAGTTCATGTGGCTAATACCTCGCGAAATTCCAGTGTCGCAATACTGACTGCTCCGTCGGCCATCGATGAATCACCTTTGCGAAAATTTCTCTAGGGGATTTCCACAGAGGTGCCCTGGAAATCCCAATATCGAAAGCGATATGCAGAGGTTTTGATTTAGCGGAATTGATTTTTATCTTTTTCCGTGACGCCATATGCTGGAGCACTTAATATCTTCTGGCTCGGGAATAAGCAGCTGGTTAGTAGCAGCAGTGGCTTTTGAAACCTTATAATACCAGGTATGGTGCAGCAATGGCGGAATGGCTTTCTAATCTTTCTGGAAAGTATTGGCTGTACATTCGTTGTTTTCCAGAGGAGTTCGACTGCCCCATTCTCTTGGCTCGGAGTTGGCAGACTTCATAGAGCAAAAAAGTTGCCAAAAGCCTCTTCCAATGGGTGGGGTTTTGTCTGCCAATCGTCAATTTTTTATGCAAGGCACTCTCACTAGCATCAACTAACCTTAACATCTAAGCTAGGGCTTGAAAAACCACGCTCAAAGTTAATTGCACGGACTGAATATGTATTGTTTAGCGTAGTACGTGTAATACAGATTGCATATGGATATGGAGAAGCATTGCCAACTCCTTAACTAAGCAAGCTGACCAATACTAGAATGCAATAACGGAGTGCACGTATCAATTCAGAAACTGTGGAATGGAATACTTATGTAATGTAATGATTCTCTCTCCCTCTCTCTCTCTCTCTCTCTCTCTCTCTCTCTCTCTCTCTCTCTCTCTCTCTCTCTCTCTCTCTCTCTCTCTCTCTCTCTCTATCTCTATCTCTATCTCTATCTCTCTCTATCTCTCTTTCTCTCTGAAAGTCTACGAAGCTGTGCTACGCTTGACAGTTTTCTATCACTCAGTCAAAGGCGAAGCAGCTTTTCGTTAATAATCGGCAGACGAAAGATTTTGTCACTAGCGACAAAGAGGAAGTGATACCCTCAACCGAGTCAGATTGGCAGTCGAGGAAATTAGTAGCATGGTGGTAGCCCCATAGTATTGCTGGAAAACACGTACCACATTCGGCGGCAGTAGAGTAGCCGACAAGGCTTATTTTCTTTGAATGCTCTTCGAAATGAAAAGGTAACATTGAAAGTGCAATACAAACAATGAATAATTTGTGCGAGTGAAATGTACGATAATGCCAGCAGAGTCGTCTTAAGGAGCTCACGTGGTTGAAGTGTTGTGCTGGAGTTCAACATGAGGCTTCTAGTTTCTATGTAAGCCTTACACTAGTAACTTTATAGCCAAAACGATCGCCTTATTTCCGTATTTAGTAGCCTTTCTAAGGCACATTCGTAAACTGATCAAGCTACAGAGCAAGCAATGAAAACCTTGACATTTTTGGCGATAACTTAAGAAATGTGAAAGTATAGCATGTGAAAACAATCAGATCAAGCACGTGGCTCTAGGTTAGCCCATACTTTAGCAGTTCCTCAAATGCTTTTCGCAACTTGACATAAAAATGATTGCAGGGCAGTGCCACTGCAGCCGAGGCGAGATAAGAGACGCCCTAAAAAAACTTGGTGATCAAACGCTGCCTTAATACTACGTAAAAAAAGGAAGAGAAACGCTACCTACGTCTGCATTTCTGAGAATTTCGTTATTTACCCAATCAATGCATTGCTCTGTGGAGTGATTAGCACGAAAAAGTATACGGGAACTCACTTGCTAGGTTTCCAGTTTCAATGTAAGAATTCAGCTGGTCTGCCACAATTCGTTCTGCTAGTTCAGAACGTCAGTCGGGAGACAGGCCAATATGTTTGAAATTCTTGTGTTCTCTTTTAGCTTTCCTACGCAGCGGCCAAACAACATGGCCTTTTTTAAATCTCCAGTGACGAGACCTGAGGCTAAGGATTTATTGATTATCTTAGCCATGCATGGCAGCAGCAGATCTATGCATCGTGCAAACAAGACTGCGGGGAATCGGGTTTAGAGGGTTAGTTGATTTGTTCTTTTTTGATTCGGAAGTTAACTTCAAAATGAGGTTACCAGTTATACTTACTTAATTTCGGAAATTTCGGTACTACAAGAAAATGGGGGAAATTAGTCTTCCAGGATATAGCTATCTTAACTGAATATTATCCACGTGTGGTCAGCTACTGTGATAGCCAGAGGTAATAGCCTACTATCGTGAGATAATATTTGATCGACTTTGTTGTCTTTGTTGCCAGTGGGGTCATGCATATGAGCTACAAAAAAATGAGTCATTCTGTGTACAAAATTGGGTACCCACGCGTCAGTTAAGCCATCAAAATAAAGTTTAAAATCACCCAAAACGAGGAAGGGACAATTTCTTGCAAGTGGAATAGAAATGAGGTCAGAAAAATTTCAAATATAGGAGAAATGATGTCCTGGGGCATTAGATAACTGCTCCCATTGACTACTAGTTCTTAGAAGGACTTGAAAGAAAGCGACTAGGAAGTCTGCTTAGATGGGACTAATAACTGTTTAAATTAAGGAAGAAAAGTAGTTAAATAACAACGTTTCTTGCATCTGGATCTTATTCCGGGAAATAAAGGACTCGCTCTTCATAACGTAGGTCGTGGGCTCGAGTCTCACAGTGAGCTATCCTTTTATTCCACACTGCAAGCGATGGTAGTACCCGTATAGACTCTTCTACCGTTATATAAATGAAGCTTTTAAGTCAGTTCAGCTTTTACCTTGGCATATGAAAGAAAGAGAAGCCTGTTTGTGTGGCCTCGGTTATATTCCGGCAACTGGTCAGTTTCTGCCAGGTCTCTGACAGGGAAAACAGGTCGAGGGTGTTGTCAAGAGTTGTGTTGCGTGTTAATAGGGATTCAACTGGGTATTAAGTAAGCGTTGGGCATCGACTTTTTACAGTCACCAATCTTGCTCCTAGGGAGCTAACAAACTTATCAATTGTAGTCAACGGTAGTCAGCTCGATCAGGTGGCTGGTTAGGCTATGGTTAGAATAAATGCTGAGTAGCCCATACCAAAACTCTCATTGTTTCCAAGGTCTTTTGCTGATAATAACAATAATAACGTACTTGATAAAGCACCCTCAGGGAACTCAATGTGATGAATGGACTACCTGAGAGTTATTCACCCATCTGATGGGAGTTTGCTATATGCATATTATTGTTTTAAACTATGGCTCGGCGGTGATTGAATCTATTCCGAATAAACCCTAGTAACAATACAGCTGTCCATGATATGAAGCTCGAGCTGTCGCATCGTAATGAGGGACTGCAGCGATTTATTAAAAGATGGCTGTTGATTGAGTGACCTAGTGGAGCGCGATTACTTCTTTCCGAAAACGCCCCTGGCTAACAAATAATTTGTACGTGCTCCTTTGACGCGTTTCGAGGGTTGATACTCAATATTTGATTTAATGTGTAAGCCAATAAGGAGGATTCAAGTAGGATACGCTTGTAGAGGTCCCGTGGCTCCAGAAGGCTGTCAGCTATTGGTTGGAATGCTTCCAATTGCTTAAAACAATTCAGTATCTAGGTTGCTGAGCCCCGCCCCCTCCAGAAGAGTGGCCGTTGGTCGTCTGAAGCTTCTTCTAAGGCCGTCTGGCTTGGCCTCGGAGAAAGGGTAATTAACTATTCCGCTCATAATGACTCAAGTTCGGCCTTAATTTACAGCTCAAACAATTCTTCAGGTATGCGAGGCTTGATCTCAGCCTTGGTTGAGCAGCAAACAGTGAGTCACACAATCTCATGGTCAGTTATTAGATTCTCGGCCTCGTTATACGGCTCTGCTATGCAATTCCTTGAAGAAACGTCTGACTTAATTTGCAATTCAAAAAAGGTAGCCTACCTCGATTTTTCTAAGCCCTCGCCTATCGTTGCCATCAGTGAGTACCCCAATAAAACGCTCAAGATGACTTTCAATATTCTTTTTGCTGCATGCATCTAGATGACGAAATTGATATAAATCAATCGGGAGAAAATACTCACACTCCGTTGCGACCGTTTCTACTTCACAGCAATGGCCATTGTGCACAGTAAATTCATTCAGCTCGACTTCTACCAACTTGATCGACAGTTGCTACGGTTTTATAGGGGTAAAATTTCCAAGATTACAAGACGCACCAGGATGAGTACGAAGAGTGAAAATTAAGGGTTTAATTGATCTCACTAGTTTCCATGGCAAATTGCACACGTTAATTACTGGGTAGCCAAGCAGCAGCTTTTCTCCTAGCACCTTGAGCCCGCTCAACCTGAGTTCCTGAGTGGCTTTGCGATATAACAAAGTGCCGCAGCTTCTTATTGTCGTTTTTACTAGACATAACTCGTGGTAAACCTATAAATTCCTTTCGGAAATTAGATAATACTGAAAACGTAAGAATTCAGCTAGTCAGGCGCACCTGATGTTTAACGGACATTGGTTAAAAGTGATTTGGTCGACACGAGCCCCGTCCTTTGGCTAGAGTACATTGAAATGCAGGTTTTCCCGACGCGGTAAATATAGCGCAGCTCGTCTTTCTCTAGAGAGCAGTTACCTGCGCTCCGCGCCTATGAGCCAACGATGCAGGCACGACCAATGCTGGCAGCCTTTTATTATAGTTGAGGTGCAAATGTGATTTGTTAGAGATGCTTTCTAATAGACATCTGCAAGAACGAGAACATCTAGTGTTCTTAAAGCCTGCCTATTTCACAATCTTGCTTCCGGAATGTTTCGTATTAGATAAATCGTTTTCCTCGCCAAACAGCGATTCCTCTAGCTTAATAGCGTGCTATTTTTAGTTCCTGTAACTCTGTGAGACCTGTAAGTACAATCAGCTTAGCAGGAAGATCCCTGCCGCATCGGGCTCGTAATACTTGTTAATAAGAGCGAGAAGGAAAAATTAGCTTTGACCAAGGGCCAGCTATTATATTTACATGATGAGGTTAAACCTTGACTTGAAGAGATGTGGCGCAAGGATGGAGCAAGGATTCCTTCGAAGCCTGATTGGCAAGGCTCTTCAGCACCTCTGAAAACTTGCCACTCTATTCCACTTGGAGTTTTAGCTGTGCCTTGTAATTACTATTTGATTTCTTGGAAAAATTCTGGCATAATTGTGAATAAAAAATAATCTAAAGCAATCCGTGTAATTTGCGTCTCCCACAAAGGCTCTTGAATACTGGAAACCCATTTTCAATAAACCAACAATTCTCCTCGACTCCGCGCACATCCAGAAGCGGCGTAAAGGGAAATGCGAATTGTTGAAGAGTCCGGACGTCTCGAACCAAGGGCTTGAAGATTGACATGCCTCGCTGGGCATGTCTACAGACTTTGCATCATTAAAAACTCTATAAAAAAGTGTGCTCATTTAAAGAATAGTAATAATAGCTCCGGCAGAAACTTGCCTTGAACGCACTAGCGGCAAATGCGTATCGTGCTAGCATCCCTATTTCTCAGCTCCACCTAAATAAAAGTGGTAGTTTCTTTTTGGAGAAACTCTTGGTTCTTTCAAACGATGGCCTGCTTAGGACGAACCTCTGGAACCGCTTTCTAAGCCTGGCAGTGCTGAGATCCGCGATAGTGCTGAGTGATGATCCTGATAGTGCTGAGATGGGTCAGCGCGCGAAAGCGCGCGCGATGAAGGGAGAAGTCCCTAAAGTTTGGGCTGGAAAAACGACAACGGCTGCATTGGAAGCACGCGGCTGGTGCTCGCACAGTTGACTGTTAGTCACTGGCGTCGTAGAGGCCGCTCGGGAGCGTTGAGGGAAGAAGAGAGAGGAGTGGACAGCGTTCGCACAGGCCATCAAACTGGCAAACGAGTGCAGCGTGGGCAATAGAGGGTTGCAATACTCGCACGTCGTACGCGTAGCGTCCTCATTGGTCGGGCGGAGCGTGCAAGTCCGGTTGCGGGCGGCACGGTAACGCCCACACGATCAGGTATTTGCGCGTTCGTGTCACGTCAGGCACACCAACCATTGTGCGGGTTCCCGCCAGCTGCGGTGCTCAGAAAGTGGTGCGCGCGTGAGAAAACTCGAGCTCGCGCCGAGTGCAAAAACTGAGCCTCGTTGCTCTTGTAGACGAGAAGAGCTCGCGACCGCACTCATCGCGTTGTTCGCTACCCCAGCAGCCAGCGCTTGAGGTTAAAATACGCTGCACGAATGTCTTGCGATGTGGTTCGTCAGGCTTGTTTGCTCTCTGTGCGAGCTCGAATGAGAGCACGCGCTGTTACACGACCTTCTGAGCGCCGCCGCACGGACCGGACCGCGACAGACAGTGCCCTCTGGTGGCCCCACCCCCAGGAAGGCCGGTAGGATCCCGGAAATAGATGCTGTCGGATCTCTGAGATCTCGAAGTCTCTAAGATGTCGGATCTCCAAGATGTAGGATCTCTGAGAGGGGGCTCAGGGGCTGGCTTTAGCGAAGGGGTTTGATTGGCAGCAGTTTTAGCATTGCAGCCTTGCACCGCCGCTGCAGCCTCAATCTGAGAGGGAGAGAGAGCTTCAGCCTCTCCCCCTACTCCAGCCTCGTGCATGCGGCCTTTAGATGAGCACCCGTCGCTAAACGAATGGCAGGAGATTTTGGCTGCCAACTTCGGTAGAAAATGTCTGTTCTCGCGCATAATTCTGCTCAGAAACCTTTAGTCGACCAACTTTGTAAGTTCTTAGGCTGACGCTCGGGCGTCGTGACTTTCTTCGTTGGTAAAGAGCTCATTCAGGGTAATCCAATTACTTTTGCAGATGAGTGTGCATGCATGCAAGTTTAAATTCAGTGCTGGATGGATATGCAAACCTCAGTGTCCGTTGAACTAGTGGTAAGCCCAGCTTAGCTAGTGAGCCCGGCCAACTTCTGGGCATGCACTCAATACCATGACGTGGTTCGTGAAGCGCTCAAATCTTGACTTCAGTCTCTTTCACTTTTTCTATTATATATAATATATATACACACACACATATATATATATATATATATATATATATATATATATATATATATATATATACATATATATATATATATATATATATATATATATATATATATATATATATATATATATATATATATATATATATATATATATATATATATATATATATAGCCAGCCCACCCAAAACTTTACCCTAACGGAGTGCGATACGGTGCTATGAACCGATTGCCGCCGGTCGGTCACAGTTTGTTATTGTTGTGTCAAAAGTATTCCACTTCCATCCTGTACTGAGACATTGGCAATCGCACAAATAAGCTCTACTATCAAAATGCACCGTTCTGTCCTTATTTCTTTTACTTACCGCACTGTCCTCATCTCAGCTTTGAGCTTGTTTCTGCAAGCCATTGACACCGTTTAATCAATGTTAGCTAAGATGAACTATCGGCATTATCGCATAACTGCAAAATACATACCAACTACTAGAAGTTGTATGTAAATGTACTTGCAGGAAAATGTAAGGCTTATTTAAAAATTCATGTAATTAGCAAGAGACTCTGAAAAATTATCACATTTGACACTTACTATATATGAGCGTAAAAGTTCTTAAACTTGCGCATTATTCAGCATCGGAATGCATGCTTATAATCCGAAGAACTCTGTTTCCTCAATGCGTATGAATTTATGCAAAGAATTTATTTCGAAGTTGCTACCTTTATAGACACTACACGATGTTATAGAATAAACTGAAGGAGGCCAGGTCAGTATAATTCCAGACGCTGCCATCTAGTGCCCCATTTCGAACCCTTGAAAACATTGCATAATTTTTGCTAGGATCGCGAAAGAAATTCGATTAATTGGAAACGTCATGCATTCAGAGATTAACTGACTCGGCGTTTCGTTTCCGAATTTCACTGAACGGTCGATGCGACTGAGAGCACAGTGTCAGAATTTAAGAAGCTCAGGCAAGTGCTTACAGTGTGACACAGTGTGACAACAGCATTTAATGATCAATGAGCAGCTTACTGTTAGCTCACGATTGCTACGTTCCACATCTCTGTATCCATGTCGAAGGTCCATAGCGTTTCATTGCCATCTAATATTTATATATTTTTTAATATTTATTGGACTGCTTAGTTGAAGCGGCACAGGCTTCGGATTCAGCTTGCCGTAGATAGCTCTGCTCTTATTTTCTATGGGCGTCGCCTAGAGAAACCCTCGGAGCATATCTACGCTAGCCCGATAAACACCTAAACAGCTACCTAAAGAGCTAAAGCTGCACATTGTCCATTGGTTTCACCAATATAGATTTAAAACATGGCATTGGCTAAGTAAAGCAACATGCTTAATCGAGATCAATCACTGTGTGTAGGACATGTATTAAGTCTGCTAGGAGTAGATCGAGAATCGTGTGAGTGCGGTAATCTCGGACAAGCTCTTTCTCTCCTATCGAGATTGTGCTGCTGGACATTTTAAATGTCTCCAATCCTCTTAAGGGTAGCTGGGATGCGGTGCGGTCACGTAATGTTGGCTCCATTAAGTAACCCTGCGTACACTGGCAGAGCTCTCCTTGGCGCAGTCCGTGCACACTATCGGCTCGAATACTCGTCGGCCAAACCCAGACTCAAAGGCTCGAAGATTTTCTTGCATGCCTGGTAGGATGCCTAAAGTTTGTGTAAAGTCAGCAGCATGGCTCTTTTCTGTGAAAGTCGCACGTGCAAGCACCGAATTTTATCCATTTGCTCAAGCTCCCGATCAGGCAACTCACTGATCTACAGGTTTCACCAATGCATTTTAGGACCCTTAATTCTTGTTGTCTCGTTCTGACCTGGCAATTTGGCATACTATCTAATCAGGTCGCTATCTTCTCCGACTCAGGATGATTGAATGTGCATCTAACAAGCATCAAATTATCTGGATACGGTGTCTTTAATTTATTTGCTCCCAAAGCCTTGAACTAACAGCTAGCTGACATTTCAAATTTACTAATTTGATGACATTTCAAAGAAGCTGACGACTCGCATGTCCCTAAAAGTATTTGCTCTGTCTATAGATTATTCTTTTTTGATGTGATGGTGAGTGTCTGAAAATGAAGAGTTCGCATAGCATTCTCCTACGTGTAAATTACATCAACGATTCATTCTTTTAGTTGGAGAATTCACCGGATGTACAATTGTCAATGCTGCCGCTAACCAAACTACCAGGCCACTTCTCAAGAAAGCTACACTTGACCAAGAGAACTTTAGCAACTACCGCCCAGTTTCCCTTCTACCATTCCTATCAAAGACACTCGAACGGGTCGTGGCGGACCAGCTGAACTCGTATATCGAAACCTTACACCTTGCTAGTAAGTTCCAGTCTGGCTTTAGAGCTAATCACTCCACAGAGTCAGCATTGCTTCGGGTATACAACGACCTACTTAGGAATGCAGACATGGGTAGAGTGTCTCTGCTTGTTTTGCTTGATCTTTCGGCAGCTTTTGATACCATCGATCACAAAGTTCTTCTAGAGCACCTCTCATCTCGCCTGGGCATCACTGGCACTGCTCTGCAGTGGTTCAGGTCCTATCTCAGTGGGAGACTCCAGAGTATTGACGTGAATGGACAAAGATCATCTGAAGTACCTCTGAAATATGGAGTACCTCAGGGCTCAGTGCTAGGTCCGGTTCTTTTCACGGTTTATACTCTGCCTCTTGCTGATGTGATTGCCAAGCACAATCTAGGCTTTCACTTCTATGCGGATGACACTCAGTTGTACCTTTGCTTTGATCCCTCCCAGCCTTCGAGCACCTCAAACTCTCTAAACTCACTTGCTGCATGCATTGATGTCATCCGCACATGGATGGCAGCAAATTTTCTAAAACTTAACGATGACAAAACTAACTTACTAGTTATGGGCAAACCCAGTGTGATCCAGAGATTGGAAAGGCTGACTCTCAAAATTGGCTCTGCCAGCATATCTCAGTTGAATCAGCTCGAAATCTAGGTGTCATGTTCCAAAGCGACCTCTCGTTAGACGACCATATCAGCTCCACAGTCAAATCCACCTATTTTCAGCTTCGTAACATTGCTAAAATTCGGGCTTGTTTAGATAAAGATACCACATCTAAGTTGGTCCATGCATTCGTGACATCCCGTCTCGACTTCTGCAACTCACTGCTTACTGGCCTACCAGCATGTGCGATCAGGCGATTGCAGCTGGTGCAAAACTCGGCAGCAAGACTTGTCTGCCGTGAGCGTCGTGGTTGCCACATTACTCCACTTCTCGCCGACCTGCACTGGCTACCAGTCAAGCAACGGATTGACTTCAAGGTTTTGTCGCTCACTTTTAGGTCCCTTCATTCTATGGCTCCAGCCTATCTGTCAGATATACTACCCCATCAAGCCAAGCATCGTACCACTCGCTTTTCGGAATCCAACAGTCTACAAATACCTCATACAAACCTTAAATCCTTTGGAGACCGTGCATTTAGTTCATATGCTCCCAAAGCCTGGAACTCCCTCCCGACCTGCGTCAGAACATCTCCTGACCTGACCACATTTGAAAGGAACCTAAAAACACACCTATTTAGGACAGCATTTAGTGGGTCCCTGTGATTCGTCGTTGATGTGCTTATGCGTGCTGACACTGTGCATGCTGCCACTAACCACATTTGCATGCTGACCCTGTGCATGTCACCCCTAACCATATTATTCATTTTGTTTGTTTTTCAAGCATGATTTTACTTACCATTCAATTGCATTTCACTTTACAGCAAATGTAAAGCGTCTAGAAAGAGATTAAGTTCTCTGAGGGCGCTTTATCAAGTGAATTATTATTAATATTATTATTACCTGCTGCCTCGACAACAGCATTTATTAAAGACTGCGTATAGATTTCGTCAGTTCTCTCAGGTTGCAACATAATTTGTTTCTTTAGGCTCTGGCTCGTGCATCGTTGCTAGGCAATCTCTTGGCTGGCTCTGGATCGTGCATCGTTGCTAGGCAATCTCTTGAGCTCCTGTTTTACACAATCGTAGGCTCTCGCTGATAGCCACGAAGCCACTCGGTAGGACCACGACGTTTTTCAGCTGGAAAATTTCGCTTCCTGGGGTTTTTTCTGCCACTATCAAACAGTACCTGATCTCAACTGCACCTCGTCTGCCCTCGGGCGTGGTGACAATTATAGATCTGAAATAAGGAGACGCTCAATTTAGCTCCATTAGAAATGCTCTTTGGCTAAGAAAACCTAGGCGACCCCGATGGCCCACGAGGGAAAGTGCTCGCTCATCACGACCGAGGTCTTGGGCTCGAATCCTGCAGTGGACGATTCTCTATTGTCAATTGCGAGCGATGGCGATAGCCGTGAAAGCTGTTCTGCCTCTATATAAAAGAGGCTGTTAAATCAGCTACTATTTTTTAGTTTTTAATCGTGAGCTCGCACTCAACAGCCTTGGTCGTGTGCTTGAGTCCTCTGGCATAAGTAAAGTACCTGGAAATAGATTAAGTTATCTTCGAGTGCTATACACTTCCGTTTTAATCACTGCCTTAACTGCTCTCTAGACTCAGCAACGTTTCTTACTTTCTATTTGTTGGGCAAGATGAAGTCTTTTGGCTTCCGAATACGTAATGAAAGCCGCATTGGCTTTGAGTGTGCTACAGAAAACTCTCCTGCGTAAAAAACACATAGTTTGTATGGCTTTGCAGAGATACAGAGATACATATGCAAATATGTCACATATTTATTTATCTATGCCTCGTTTTATCCCAGCTTCAGAGACAGATCGCTCGAGAGACACGTTCCAGTAGGACAGAAAAAAGAGAAGATCGTCATGTTATTGCGACATTTCTCGATGTTTACACTGCGTGAGTATAGACCGATTGAAAGCCCCTGGGTAGGACACAGTGCAATCGCATCAAAAACGAGGTGCCTGTTCGAGCATTTATTGCTGGGTCAGGAATGAAACAACATGACTCTGATAGTTTCTGCTCACTTCGAAGTGGGGCCTGGAATTTTCCTGCGTTCATCAGAGTCATGCGCCATGTGCCAAGTCCGTTCCCTCGCCAGCAGCGGAGAAGGTTCGGGATGAGTCAAAAAGCAGCTGCTTCGACCACCCAATGAAATTCCTGATAGCTAGGTCACGTACGCAGCACTCGGTATCCCTCTAGAGGAGTTTTACTTTATAAGAGCAACTATAAAACCGAACGGCAATGTGTCCACATGAAAATGACCTGAATCCAGTTCGAAGATCCTCAGTCTGAATCAGTCTGATCCTCAGTCTGATCATCAGTCTCAGTGCCAACGGGTCACCTAACCCGCTAGCATGACTAACCGACCTATCTGACTTGCTAGCTCCTCCAGAGAGCTGGCTCGCTTACCGCTCCTCTGCGTCTGGTCATTTCAAACGCCGTTGCACTATCGTAAGTCCTTTGGCGATTGAGCCTTAACCTCGTGTGCACCAAAGTGCGGAAATCCCTTTTTGGAAAGGGCAATACCTGCAATGACCTCGCATCCTTTAAGCCTTAGCTGAGAAGGCAACTGTAGCGGGCAGCTTTTCCTGTGCACCCCACTCCCATCCGCCATTAACTTGTCTTTTTTGTTTCTGTTTGCTTTGCCTGTGTACCTGTGCGTTATTCAGTGAATTGTACACGCCCGCAGGTTGTACTAACCGGCGGCCATTCGTGCCTTCATGTTAACTTCGGCATGCTGACCTTCTATATCGTGATACTTACTTGCAGTTGGATGTTTGATAGCGTGCATGACATAAGGTATTGATTCTCGAGCAGCCAGTTTTAAAGAATCTTGGTAGGGATTAGGTTCTCTTAAGAGGCAATGCGAGTGAATACTACATTAGAATAGAGAATATAAAGTAGATTTCATAATTACTACTTGCTCGAGACAAACATTTACTCTAGCAGTAGCAAATCAAAAAGCCTCTCAATCCCTCTGCATTTTCTGAAATCAGCCATTTTAAGATGCCATCTGGTTGCTAATGCTATGAATTAAAGACTCGAGATGAATCTTGAAGATATCAGGGCATCGTATTTGCGAAGCCAGAGACATGTAGTTACTTTGGCGAACTGCTTTATGTTGGTCTATTATGTTGGCTAAATAGCGGGCCCTTGAGAGTTATTACGCGAGCTGAAATATTCCTGACTCCTAAAGTTAAGATACTTACATGACCTGAATAGGCATTTCACACAGATTTGCGCAATTTGCCATTCCAAGATTACCTGCCTGAAATTTTCGAATGTAACAAGTTCAATCAGAGCAGCAGAAGACTATGAAAGATTGCGTTCACTCTGCAACATAGGAAATGCTCAAGTCACTAAGACGCAAATTTTGGTGAAGAATCAACTGCTGATGCCATCAAGCTAACATGGAAGATCACGGGGACACATGCAATCACTTGCTGAAGCTTGCACGGTTCTACCGTCAGCAGAATACACAACCTAACTCGTACTATCTGGCAGGTGTGGTAGCCAAAGCTCCAAACTACTTTCATTATCTTGTTGCTAGCTAATCCAGTAATGATATCCCAAGTTAGCACTACAGGTTAAATGACAAGCGATGAATGCAAATACAGTTTAGTGTAGATTTCTTGAAAACGCATTATGATTGATTCGCAAAACCAAAAATGAGCATCTTTATAATCTTAATTTACAAGTGACTGTGCTTAGTAAAAGAAGAAAATAATGCACAACCAGGGTAGATGAGATTATGTAAATCAGTTTTTTATTGCGGAAAACCGTAGCGTGGTTCACTTTTTTGGAAGAGATAATATTACTTAAACCCATTTACCCTGAATCTTTGAATGCATTACACTTTAATTTAAAGCGCCAAGAAATAGATTGAGTTTTCTGAGGGCGCTTTATCAAGTTCATTATTATTATTACTATTATTAACATGTTGGAATACAGTTTTTCTATGGTTGTGGGAAATGACGAATTGCTAATGCCCACAAGATAAAATTGCACCGCAATCATTATCTGTCAAGAAAAAATGCTGATGCTATTGTTTGTGATAACCTAGTGTACTCAGGCTTCTTGAGACATTTAATACTTATATCTAATCATGATACAACGCTTTGCCTTCCAGCCTGACATGATCCAGGTATTTGTTCATCAAACTTGAGGCTTTCAAATTCTAAAAAGGAACCTAAAGAGTTTTAATTAGAATAAAGCAGCCACCTGTCAATGCACACCTAGCGATGAGCCAGACAAGTATGAAAGAAGTTTCCAGTGAATTTTTTTAATTTAGATTTAAGCACGTTTTAGTCACAACTTAAACATAGCCTGCTCCCTGCCAATGAACACTCATCAGGCTAAGTACGTAAGTGCGTGCCTAACTTCTTCAGTTTTAAAGATACGGAATGCATATCTTTCTGCTACTCATTAATAGTGGTATACACCAGACGAGCTTATACAATTACAATCTTTAGCATGTAAACATATGCTTCAATATTTAATGCATTAAATATTGAACCGTTTCTTTTCTCCGGCGGTCAAACTTAATGGGTTGCTAGATTAACCGCGAAGGTGAACGTATTTTCAGTAATTTGTCAATGAGCAACGGCATCTTTTTCCCGATCGCAAAAATCCAAGCAAAATCATCTTATTCAAATTTAGCCTTTAGATGGTCAGTCCCAGAATATACCTAACTCAACCGAGAATGTGCCTATTATATTAGCCTTACTATTCCATGGTTCAGGATATGGGCATCTTTCATACTAGCTCAGATAATGATCGTAGATATTTGAACAAACAGGATGATTACAACCTCGAACACTTAACAATCAATTTTTATATTTTCGTCGAGATAACTACAATCAATCTATGCATAATGGTGGCTCCATAGATGCTGTTCTCAACCTGTGGGTCCCGACCAATTTGGGGGTAGAATGACCCTTTCACTGGGGTTGCCTATGACCATCAAAAAACACGCATTTCCATATTTCGCACACAAATGGTTTTATGGTTAGGGTCGCTACAACATGAGGAACTGTATTAAATAGTCACAGCATTAGGTAGGTTGAGATCCACTGCTCTAGAGCGTCGAACAAGAGCAGGCTCGTAAGTGGGCGTGCAGGCAAAGTACCTGGTACGTGCTACGCTACCGATTAAGTTGTTTATAAGACGCATAATAGCGATTATAAAATGTTTCTATAAAGTCCTGAGAGAACTGAATATATTTCCAAGCAACAAAGTGGAAACGTGGCAGCTAATTATTGCAAACATGCACTCTTATAAGTCCAAACCTCTCGGCTCTCGCCTCTAGCCAGATCTGAAAGCCATAAATGTTGTTTCTTTTTTATTGGGTACTCTATCACTTGCTATGCTTACTATTGCCAGATCTGTAAGCACTGAATGATCATGACTGGCGTTTCCACCTCCTTGTGCTTCTGAACGAAATAGCTTAAATTCCAACTTTCGACTATTGCAGTATTTCCATGCCTAAAGCGAAGAGATGATTTCGCGTTAGTGAGACACCAACATTATTCTATTGCTTTTCTATTATACTATTCAATATATCATAGCAATTTTTTATGCGGACAATATCGTTTATAGCTAATACCTTATTAAATAAGTAAGCTTTAAATAGCTATTGCAGCTCAAATCGAAACATAACGACATGATTTCTCATCTCGTTATTTTGAGTGACAAAGATCTTGAAGAAGTAAATGTGGGTAGGATTTCAACCTCAAATTAATACCGAAACGAACCTCACTCATCATCAAGAAACTGATTAACTGCTGATTAACAAGTGAGCTCCACAAGTGACAGATAAACTGATGTAGCAGCCTTTATGTTTTTTAAGCTGATGTACACATTTCAGCTCTAGGATAGTTTCGGGTAGTTAGCTTTTGCCGATGTTAGCTTCACATTTAGATGATTTAGAATTAGCATGCAGGTCAAAATAATTCTTAGAAAATTTTCATACTATCTGAAGTGCAAATTTATATACTTATATATAAATTTAGAATATATTATAGCAGAGTGAATGATCTAAATTCCCTATAATCATCTTAGCTCAACGCATAAGTTTCTTGGGGTTACTAAGTCTGTTTCTAACCTCAAATGTCAGTTTCTTGGCTCAACTCTCAAAGAAAAGACTTATGACGCAAGACCATTCGAATGTCAACTGATATTTACAGGCATGGTTCAACATCGCATAATCTTTAGTTTCCCTTAGTGTAACCGATTATAAACGATCGAGGATGCAATGCAAAATCTTGCTGCAATTGTAACTGGCAAAAAATGCAACTCTACACAACTTGTTTATGTTGTTCCCATTTTTAAGCGGATTCCTGGTTATTTTAAACGGCATAAGAATCGGTAACGTTCCGTCGATGCTAATAATGGCTATATAATTATGCTACACAAACACAATTTTCAAGTATTTTGCTCGTTAATTGTATACCATAGATTAAAAATCAGATTATAGATTGTTATCGCATTTCGAAGATGTCTGCGCTGTCTCTGACTTTTTCTGCTAATCAAAGAACGTTGGAGTATCCGATCTCTATGAATGGTTAGCCCTTCTGTTAGTACGACATGGAATAACTAAAGTCAGACAAGCCATTTGAAGCCCGGAATAATTTACTTCTGGATTACCTGAGTAAAAGTGAACTCTACTTAAGTTTGGTATTTGATGTGAGATTTTTCTCGTAGAACCTTTATAGTGCTGGATGGGCTTTATTGTAACCATTTTCAACCCCTCATTTTAACGTGGGTGAGCTTGAAATGGAGTCCTTCTCGAAGCAAACCCAACTATCGGCTCCGAGGCATGATATAATAATAATAATAATACCCTTGATAAAGCACCTTCAGAGAACTCAGTCTATCTAGGCACTTTACATTTTCCTGCAAAGGAAACATGATCGAATAGTTAGTTGTAGCATGCTCAATAAACAACACAAATAACATGGTTAAGGTGAAATGCACAGGGTCAGCACCCAAGTGTGGTAATGGCAGCAGTGTCAGCATTAATAAGCACATAAAGGAAAAATCAAAGGGACCCACTACATGTTGTCATAAATAGGTGCGTTTTTTAATTTCTTCTTAGATTTTATCAATCAAGGATGGTGTGACGCATTTCGAGAGTGAGTTCCAGGCTTTGGAAGCATGCGAAATAAAAGCGCAGTCTCCAAAAGATCTCAGTTGTGTACGAGGTATAGGTGAACAGCGAGATTCTGAAAAGCGAGTGGTACGATGCTTAGCAAGGCGGGGCAGTAGATCTGGTGTGTAGGCCGGACCAAAAGAATAATAATAATATTAATAATAATTCTCTTGATATAGCGCCCTCAGAGAACTCTATCTCTCTCTAGGCGCTTTACATTTGCTGTAAAGTGAAATGCAATTGAATGGTAAGTAAAATCATGCTTGAAAAACAAATGAAATGAATAATATGGTTAGGGGTGACATGCACAGGGTCAGCATGCAAATGTGGTTAGTGGCAGCATGCACAGTGTCAGCATGCATAAGCACATCAAGGACGAATCACAGGGACCCACTAAATGCCGTCCTAAATAGGTGTGTTTTTAAGAATGAGGGGACCTAAACGTGAGCGACAAAACCTTGAAGCTGATGCGTTGCTTGACTGGTAGCCAGTACAGGTCGGCGGAATGTGGTGTGATGTGGCAACTGCACCGCTCACGACAGACAATCCTAGCTGCAAAGTTTGGTACCAGCTGTAAGCACCTGATCGCGCAGACCGGTAGACCAGCAAGCAGTGAGTTACAGAAGTCAAGACGGTATGTCACAAATGCATGGACCGACTTAGATGTGGTATCCTGTCTAAACAAGCCTGAATTTTAGCAATTGAATGTATCTGGAAGACTTGGTTGTGGAGCTGATTTGGTCGTTTAACGAAAGGTCACTGTGGGACATGACACTTGGATTTCGTGCAGATTCAACAGGGGATGTGCTGGCAGAGCCAATTTAGAGCATTAGCATTTCCAATTTCTGGCCCATAACTAGTGTGTTGGTTTAATCATCATTCAATTTAAGAAAATATGCTGTCATCCATGATGTATCTTCAATGCACGCAGAAAGAGAGTGGGGAGAATTTGACTCGAGAGCTCAAGAGCTGGAAGGGATCAAAACAAAAATACAACTGAGTGTCATCCGCATGCAAGTGAAAGCCTCGATTGTGCTTGGACATCACATCGGCAAGAGGATGAGTGTAAACTGTGAAAATAAGTGAACCAATCACTGAGCGATCCCAGATATACCCCATATTTCAGAGGTTCCACTGATGATCTGTATCTGTTCACATCAATAGGCTGGAGTATCTCATTGAGATAGAACCTGAGCCATTGCAATTCAAGGCCAGTGATGCCCAGGTGGGAAGGGGGCGCTCCAAAAGAACTTGGTGATAGATAGTATCAAAAGCTGCCGAAATATCAAGCAAAATAAGTAGAGATACTCTACCCATGTCTGCATTCCTAAGTAGGTCGTTGTATACCCTAAGCAATGCTGACTCTGTGGAGTGATTAGCTTTAAAGCCAGACTGGAACTTACTAGCAAGGTTTGAAGTTTCAATACATAAGTTCAGCTGGTCTGCCACGATTCCTTCCAGTGTCTTTGATAGCAATGGTAGAAGTGAAACTGGGCGGTAGTTGCTCAAGTTCTCTTTGTCTAGTTTTGCTTTCCGAATTAGTGGCCTGACTACAGCTTTTTTGAAAGGTGCTGGGACATGACCTGAGGCTATAGACATATTAATGATGTTAGTTACGCATGACAGCAGCAGATCAATGCATCGTAGGAGCAGGACATTGAGAATAGGGTCCAAAGGACTTGCTGTCTTCTTTTATTGGGATATGAACTTCGGGACGAGGTCACTAGTGACCTGCTTGAGTTTAGACGTTAAGGAGCTGCAAGGAATCGAAGGACAGCATTCTAGGGCTTTCATCGCATGAATGAACTCCCTGAGCTTGTCTATCTTGTTGACAAAGAAGCTGGAAAAGCAATCAGCTAGATTGTCACAGCGATCATCAGGTAAGGAGGTAAGCTGGGAGCAATTGGTTAGATGGTTTATCGTCGACATCAGCATTTTTGGATTGTGCATCTGTGATTCAGCAATGTCTTTATGGAAGCTAGACTTGGCCTTAGCTAGGATCCATTGGTACGACCAACAATGGTCCCCGTATGCCTATCGATGAACAATCAGCCCTGATCTTGTGCACGGTTTTTCAAGCTTTCACTTAGTAGATCTAGCCAGTTTAATATCTGTGGTAAACCAGAGGCCGTCTGGGTGAGGACGCACAGTGCTCTCAGTCAGAGGTGAGCTAGTGCCGTGTTGTCACTATCTACCATTAAGGAGAGATCGAAAGGGGTTTAAGCAGCAGAGGAGAGGCAGATTTTCTCGCACGAGCAGTAGTGATGTCAAGGGTCGTGAGGTCTCGCTATTCACGTTTGATTTTAGAGGAGGGAGAAGGAGGGCACACAGTGTAGACTGAACGAGATCTGCATGTGGTCAGATAAGCAGGTTTTGGTAACAATCGGTGATGACAAAGCTCAGTTGCATAACAAAATTTGGTCGAGTACGTGACCCTTGATGCGAGTAGGATCATGCACATGAGCCACAAGAGACAATGAGTCAGTCAATGCGTACGATTCAGTGTTGAAAGCGTCAGATAAGTTATCAAAGCGAATGTTGAAATTGCCCGAAACGTGAACGGATTATTTGCACACAGAATCGAAATGAGGTAAAAGAAACCGCAAATAAAGGAGGATTTGGTAGCAGGCGGGTGATAGACTCCTGCCACTATCGGTAGCTTGTTGTCGGGTGAAATCAAGAGAATCGATTCGAAAGACTACTTGAAGTCCAGTGCAAAAGGCTTGAAGTTGAATTTCAAGTGCATGATAATAGAAACTCCACCTCCAGTTTTGATTGATCTAGGGTATGAAAGAATAGCAAACCAGTCGGGGTTTTTATTTGTCGGGCAGTTTACCAATTTTAGCCAAGTTTCATTCAAGGCGAGCTGGTCGAGACCATTCTCAGGAATAAAGTCGCTTATTACTCGAGGTTTATTGCACATTGAGCAATGATTCCAAGGACGAGCATTAAGTTGGGCCGCCAGAGTTATAACAGGCCTGATGACCACTAATTTAAAGAGATTCACAGTGACGCTTGTGTGGGAGCGTTCTGAGCGGTTCGAGACAATGCTAAGAATACCAAACGAGCGCGTACTCAGCTCGCAGTTGCAGCCCAACCAGCGGCGTCCTAGCTGGCGGCCTCGGCCCCCGCGGCGGCTCCGGGGTGCTTTCAATTTGTGAATGCATAATTCACGAATCTTAGCAGTAGCAGTAAGATCTAGAAATACATTTGAACTACGATGACGAAGCGATAATAGGCGCGCACGATCATAACTAACTTGCAGGTTCCTAATAATAATAACAATAATAATAATGCACTTGATAAAGCGCCCTCAGAGAACTCAATCTCTTTCTAGGCGCTTTACATTTGCTGCAAAGGGAAACGCGATTGAATGGCGAGTGATATTCCTAACCACCGGCGTATGCAATGCCGCCAACGGCGTGGGAGGCCCTGCAGCCCGAAGCGATAAGCGTTTGGATGCCCGTAGGCAGTTTTACAAGCTACGGTCAAACAACGACCGGATTAGCTTTAAACAGGTCTCAGCTGTATCGGTTTATGTGTAACATTTTCGCAAGAACTTTGATTTCCGGAAGAATGATCATTGGTCAGCGGCAGGTCATTCGAGCACAGCTTACCCGCAGAGCTTCGAGCGACGTTCTTTTGGGTGGCATCAGCTTGTTGTTTTAGTAACGTGGACCTAGAGTCAAACTATTTCATGATAGACTCGCGGATTTGGCAGTCAAGTTAGATGCAATTATGCAGCAAGTGCTCTCTGGTTAAATGTGCTACTCGCAAGAAAACTCGCGCATTGACTTTTTTAAGCCATCGCCGACCGTTACATCAAGATGGTCCCAGGGTCGGACTAACTAGAACAATCCTCCTATTATTTCGCTATTCTAATGGTCGTCCTGCTTGCGTACAAACCTGCATTCACTTCTTGAGCTGTCCTAAGTTCGTTGGCTATTTCTCAGATCGATCACGTGACATTTCCATATTGGACATGACTCGCTCTTCTTCCTTTTCTTCTTCTTCTGCGAGAGATGGAGTGAGAGAGAATGAGAGAGAGAGAGAGAGAGTGTGTGTGTGCTTGTCTCGCCCAACTTCCTTTTCAATCAGCGATCCCTTACCCACCGAAACTAAGTCTATTATTGACTGAACGTCAGCTAACAAGATAATAAGCTAATAAGCTACTAAGATAAGCATTATTTCGCGATCAATACGGCCAACTAATGACCTCTGAAGTCTTCCGAGGGCTTCGTTCAGTGTCCTAGCTCTAGCTATGAAACAGCACAAATTCGTAGAGAAAACACTAGGTCTAACTATCCACCCCTCAAATCCTTTTATGGAAGCCTGATTTGAAGCGAAGGCTAATCGTAATTACGACTTCTCAATTATTCCTGGAAGCGGAATCTTTTGCATTTCGTTAATAATGAGTTAGGAAACAAGAGTCCGATATACTGCTGCTGCGATCGCGTTAACAAGGTAACTTCTTGAAGGACTCAGCCTTGACATATACAGGAGGCTGCTCTATGCCTGTGTCCCGAATAGGCATATCGCAGACCAAGCCACTCTGCCGAGTATTCTCAAATGCATTAAAGTCTACCGCCAGATAGTCTGCATGCCTGCGCCTGTAACCATGGTGCACCCGGGTGGTCGTTAGAATTTTCGGCTCGTTATCCTTAAACTTTCAGCGTCCTGGTTCTTTTGGAAGTTAATGGTTTTCCCAGGGGTATGCTGCTCTCATGTTACGCTCCCAATCGTGGGCTTGTGTCATGTGGCAGGCAATTATATATCGCTCGCTGCCATTAGGGTGACAGCTGCTTAGGCTCTACGACTGTTTTGTAAATGGTGCGACCTGATCAGCCAACTTCATAATGGCAACCCCGAACAGCTAATACTGATTGGATGCTTCGGCGAAACTTACTTGATTGACTCCCTACTTAGCCGTAAGACTGTAGGGGGATAGCAATTCCACCAAAGACAAATCCATAAGGGTTAATTTCTAATACGACATATTTCAAAAGAAGAGATGCTAACATATTTTTAATACTTTCTAATGCCTGGGTCTGCTAACTGGGATGCTGCCCTGGTTTGACCCAAGGGTAAAGGTGCTCGTCTTTGACTACAGAGCTCCTGCGATTTAGCTCGTTGGCATAATAAAAATAATAATGATAATGCAATTGATCAAGCGCTCTCAGAGAACTCAATGTCTCTCTAGGCGTCTTACATTTGCTGCATCAACGATTTAGCTCGTGGCCATGTGCTAAGCTCCTAATTATTGGGAGCCAGTTCTTTTAGGGTGCTAAATAAATGAGTTAAATTTATTATCTTTATATTCATTCGAACGAAACGTCGCCCAGCTACAGATTCCCATCACCACCGCTAACTGAAATTCTCCGTTTATTTCTGGAACGGTTCAGTCGTAAGTTGGGAGCGAAATGGCTCCATGGTATGTAGCACCACCAATCTTTAGAAAATAAATCAGCATTGCAATCGAATACGTTGCCAATCGGCGAGCCAGGAAATGCCTTCAACGTGGTCTTTACATGTTCTGATTGTCATCTCGGGTGAAGATGTACGTTACCATATACCGGCGTTCCCCTCAACTGCAATTACAAAGTTTCCTGAGGCTGTGTCCAAAGTATGGCACAGTGTCGTCACAGTTGAATACACTTGCAATGGCTGTTTTTTGGACAAGTGACCCGAAGACCAGCCCGTCTAGATCGAAAAGAGTATGGTTTCCAGTTAGAGGTCACCACGTGTCTTCAGAGCTATACTTTACATCAACTGCTGTATTGACTTGTGATCTTTTGCTGGCTCGATTTTTTGTATTGACTTGATCTCGCTTCACTGAATTACTATCTTAATTTCCCCACTATTTTACCCTGATTGTAGAAGCCGCCTAATCTCCTAGGAAGGAAGTGTGCCTTGACACAGATATTGCTTTTGCGTAAAAAATGGTTACTGCCAAGTAGGGTCTAAGAGTACCCCTAGCAGAAGGTAACAGTCGAATGGTCTGATAGAACTACAAAGCAGCAATTAGTTAGGACTGCACTACATCCATAAAAGTACTGCAAAGTTATTATGGTCGCCTTATCCTACTGCCTTATTTATATAGAGGCAAAAGCGCTTCGGCAGCGATCACTGACTTGTTGTGGGTATGAAAGGATTTTCTTCTGCAGGACAAAAACCCGCCACCTGGATCGTGAAGCGAGAGCACACTATCCCGCAGCTAATGTCCTGAAATGTTTTTAAAAGCTACCGAATATCTATTAACGGCCGCATTTGCTAAAAATCTGCACATTTAAAGTACTAGTCTACGCCAAACATAATCGTAAACATGTTTATGTGAGATAACCTGCAGGGGGATTCTCAAAATATGTCTCACTTGGAATATCTTGCCGGTAGCTACATTTGGTGTACAATACTGCAGACGAGAGCAGTAAGACTGGTCGGTAAGGGAATCTTGCTAGAGCCGTATACACGAAGAATTAGCAGCAGAAAGATAGCTCGTGTTCTTCGGATGACTCTAGGCTGCCTGAGATTTTAACTGGCTAATAACGCTCGGAGAGGGTTTCGTGTCAAACTGATGCTGGCTGGGCCCCTGAACAAGTCCAAGACCAAGGACCTTGCAGTGCCGAGACATGCATATTGTCGAGCGTGCATACATTCTTCGGCCATGTATGCCGACATGCCGAGCATCGGCATGCCGAGCTGGCTTTGCACAGTGGTGAAGGCTCTCGCCCCGACCACGGTCTGGCCCAAAAAAGAAAATGGCCTGTCTCAGCCACACAGATATATAGTGAACTAAGCTTTCGAAAACATCTGACTTTACCCATCTCCGACGATTCTGCTAACTTGATAAAGGCGATTCCGTGGATGTATAGCCTGCCTCCAAGCCACTTAGCCCAGAGACACTCGACTGGATTCAGGTCGGAAGAATGACTGGACCACATTGTGAACATAAAGGTGCTAAACCCGATTTCCCACTGTATTACAAAAAAATGTCAGACACCCCACCCTGAACACTTAGGCTCATTGCACTGTTTGAAAATAAGATTATCTTGAGATGGATCACTTGAAAAGTACCTTTAATGTTCAGGAGTATCTTTAGATTAACGTCTTGCATCATCAAGCAAGGTATCGGCTACAAAAGTAGCCCAAACCTTGACCCCTTTGTTGCCAAATTTTATCGTCATCTGAAGGTACTGATCATTGAAACCTAACAGTAGTGACGATGAACGTGCTTTATATGTTTTCAGTTCCAAGATGGAGTCCTCCCATTTTGCTTATGTCTCGGTCCACTCGGTGGGCTCTTGCCCTTGCACGCTCCCAAGGAGCCACTTTGTGAGGATGACTTTACATCCGTGGCGTACTATCTCGCTTTCAAATTGCTGAAGATCACATGCTGAAGTCATAGCAGCAGTAAAGCCTAGTTTCAGTTGAAGAATGACCACCAGGTGTGTTGACAGGTGGTTGGTGGCAGAGAGTGACGGTGGCTTAAGCACTGTGCTCGTCAGTCGGTGGATCCTGATACAGAACCGATTGTGAGCAGCAGTAAAGGACCGATCTAGCAGAGGGCTGAGTCAAGCAGACCATTAATTATTATGACTAGATCAGGTTACCGGGGCGTGACGGCTAGTTCGCGGTGGCATGGCTCGAGCGACAGCTCGAAGGAGCTCACTCAAGCTGCGACCCATCCTTGCCAGCATTCCGATCAGCGAAACGCATAAGCAGTGAGAGCTAGAGATGGTGAGCAAATGCGCCGCCTCCTCACAAGCTTCGAGGGCACGCCCCCGAGGCAAGCGCCAGACGAAGCGCTTAAGGGGAGGAAACAAGCGGAGCTACAGCGAGCTGTTACTCTGCGGCCGCCGCACGATGCGCCGTGACGTTGTTATGCGGTGGCAACAGTAGCTATCGCACAGAACGTAGCCGTAGTGGGTAGGCTTGCGTGTCAATCGAGCAGCCACATTCGTGGCTCTCGTGACGTCGAACCATCTTGGAAGTTACTCCTGAGTACCTAAAAGCGAGCGGCAAGGCTTGCCACTTGCTGCTACCTGCGCCTCGGTTCGGGTACGACTCATATCCAGGGTCTCAGTTACTTACTTCGCCGCTGCACAGGAAAGAGGCGGATCGCCTCTGGAGCCGACGCCGGGCAGAGAAGGCAGTGTCTGTCACTAAGCCCAGGCGGCGGCTGCATAGGTGTCTCATTCGTTAGCCACGACGTGACGACTTTGGCTTCGGGTGCGCCTGATCCATGATGGGTTCGGCTTCACAGCTGGGAAAGAGATTAGATGCCTACCCAGGGGTTGCTATGACACGTCCTCTCCTCGATTTGATGACGTGCAAGATGAGGCGAAAAGCCCGCCCTTTCAGCAGCGACATTGTTCTGTCCAAGATAACTTTCCTGTGGAGATGTGGTGAGTCATTCGACTGTGCATGTACATGCATTGACATTCTCGACGCGTTTTGATAAACTCGACCAGTCTCGTTTTCTCTTTACTTCGTTTACCTCTGCATGATCGAATGCTTGCTACTAAATAGGATTCCTACTATCGACCGTGAGACGCTTTCTGCATTAATTGAGACTACGTTCACTTAGGTAGATACCAAAAAACTTATTTTTATTCTATATATATATATATATATATATATATATATTAGACACTATTCTCGGTTCTTGAATTACATTGACTATGCCGTGGATATGTCATTATCTGTGTTCGTGTTACTTAAAATGCTAGACACCTTTAACCTCGAGTCATGCATGCTTGTGTCTTTGGTACAGGTGGTTGAGTTGGGCTCTGTCCATCCACTGTGAGTAGCCAGCAACGGCTGGTGCTACAGAACTGTAGCCGTAGCCTACCACTTCTGTTTAACAAAAAACTTTGCAATGCTATCATTGACTTGTTGAATTAACGAATGAGTGTTAGTTTTAGTGCCACTTTCTCTTACCTTCGAGAATCTTGCGTGCATTTGTGTTTTATTTACACGTTGCTCCAAGCACTATAAGGCTCAGGCTTCACCTGCAACAGGCAAGCGATTGGCTGAGCTAGCATCGTTGAGGTGACTTTACTTTTAGCTTAGTAACTTCACGTAGAAGCCCTTAAAGTGTGTTTGCTACTATGGCGTCATATTAGGATAATTGCTGAGGATCCATAGTCGTAGTACCTACTAATTTATCGCTTGCGATTATATATTTATATATATATATATATATTACTGAAGAATGCCACTCAACAGATATCAATTATCAAGCATGAACTCTTCTAGAAAATAGGTGCACAACAGCTGAATTGCTCAGTCACATTTTCTTTCTTTCATGTAATTGAACAGTGGAACTATAGCCCTACAACACGACGGTGAATTGAGGGGCAGTGCTGAAAAACTCAACTTAATTGCTGATCTGTGCTGCGCTGTGTTTGAATTAACTTAAAAAGGTGCTAATCTATCACAGATGCGCGTGGGATGTAATGTAATGTATCTTGGTGTGTAATTCCGCAAAGCTATAAAGACTGTGTGGGTGTTAAGCAGGAGTGTTTTGCATAGAGCACTCACAGACTAAGCGGCTTTTAGTAACCATTCGGCGGCCAACAGACTTCATCCGACTCAAAAAGACAAAGTGGGAAGCATAGTGAGTCAGGAGAACAGTGTTGGTAGTGAGTAGCATGGAAGTAGCAGCTCAGGACCGCAGGAAAGGATGTGCCATTGTCGGCAGCAGGAAAATAGCTGTCGTTGCATAAGAATTGTTGAAGCGATTTCCAGAGTCTAGGACCTGCACGGCTAAAGCTTCTGTCGCCAACGGTCTTTTAAGCTGAGGAATGGAACAGCTAATTTATTGTCCATGCCGGACCTGAGGGCACGAGGAGGCTGAAACTGTGCAGATCATCAGGCATGGACTTACCCCTGTAAATCTTGACGACGACGGCGATTCGATGAAATATGGAGCACAGCTGTAGGTCAGAGTTGAAGTCCGTAAGGTGAAATCGATAAAACCCGTGCATTTCTTGGAAGCCAGATTTATTAAATTTTCAAACGACCCTAGAACGGGCTACAAGCGCTCTGCAAGAGTCCGAGACCATACGCTGGCCTGAAGATATGATGACAGAAAGGGTTTTTGCTTTATGTTGCTGGTTATTGCTAGGGTTGATCGTGTGACTATCGAAACATGCCTCGAGACTCTTTCGTCCCCAAAGGAAATCTCATCGTGCTTCGTGTCGCAAAGGTCAAAGAGAGCCCTCTTTGGAATGATTCCATTAACGTTAAGGCTCAGTGAATTAAATGATGACATAATAGTGCACGTTATGACAGGCAACTACGTTTGGCAAAGACCGTGCTAGGGATTCTGAATCAGTAAGACGTAAAGGAAAATGAATTTAACTTTGTGCTCCTAGCTGAAGTTACTTAATGTTTTTTCAACGTTTCAAAAGTCTGCTAGTGGACGTATTCGCAGCCGAGAAACTTTCCAGATGTGTCCCGAGATTCCCGACGGACCTGCTAATTAGACTTAAAGCATGCAGCACTGGATTCAAAAGGCGATCCCGGGAATAACATTAACAGTCGCAGTCACTATCGCTCCAATGTGCGCTACGACTGAAGGATGACTACAACTTGCGTTGTCTCATCTAATCGTGCTCTAGCTACAAGATCGCTTTTAGCATCTATTTCTCCCTTGAGCTGTGCTCGTCTTTCTTGAGCCAGATAAATTTCCAACGATCGGCACGTTTAAGAAACCAACGCTTTTGACCTCCATTGAGCAGAGCTAATTACTGTGAATGCTTCCGACGACTAAAACGACGAAAGACAGCTATAACGAGAGCCGCGAAGAAAGCCTCTGGATATCCTTTTACTTATTCGTGCCAGATCTTAATGAGGTGGTGAAGTCAAACGTCGACATCTACCGTAGTGTTGACGTTTGACTTCCTTCGACATCACGTGGTACCTAATTTAGCAGTGGCTATTAAAGCATTGGCTTTGTAGAGCAGCCAGATCAGGTCTACCGAAATGTTATTGGCGGTTACAGACTCAGATTGATAAGGTAATTTCATATTATTTCCACAAGCACTTTGAGCCTTTTCTTCGGAAAGCAAAGTAATCTGGTATTAAGTCCGATTTTGAGGGCCTCACGAACATCTTACAAATCACTCATGACCCTCAAGAATGGAGACTTTGTAGGCTCAACAAAACTGAGTCTAAGGCCTGTGCCTTTGTTTAATGAAAACAGACTTTTGCCTATTTCAGCAGCGCATGCTGTCCACGTGAAAGCGACATACCATAACTTAAAGCAGCTACTGAATTCCATTGAGTATGACAAGTACAGCTGGCACCTCTGCGGTGATTCGAAGGCAGTTGCCCTTTAAATAGTACTGCGGAAGGGACATGCAAAATACTTGTGTTTCTTACGTGATTTGGATAGCCAAGCAATGGAATTTAACTATTTGCGGAAGAAATGAACTCGCAGACACAATGCAGCAGCCAAAGAGAAGAATAGCTGGCACCCAGCTCTGATCGAGGCTCGCAGAATCCTGCTAGAAGCCCTTTCGCATTGAACTAAGTTTGATGAAGACCGTCGTGATGGCCATGGACTGAACTTCGCCAGCTATCCGATACCTGCATTAAAACATTCCCTCGACTCTACGAGGCAAAGACAAAAGAGAGAGTTTTGTGGTTCCTCAGATTCGAGAGCTCTTCTCAAAGATGACCGGTACAAAAACTTGCTGCTGCAGGCTGATGCAGAACAAGCGTAGGATTCTTTTCGCTTAGTGTCTACAAACTTTCCTGTGGATGTTTGCGCAGAAAACTATGGAGAACTAGTAGGAGACGTGCTGGACTTAGCATAAGAAATTTTGCTGCAATATATACATGTGAATATGTATATATATATAATATATATTATGTACTATGTATATATTTATATATATATATATATATATATATATCCACTTCCTTCATTCCCATTTGAATGTCATGCCTGACAACTGTAATGGTTAATGATGAACATGGTGAACGTTTTCATAATGATATCGCAAAAAACGAAACAGATATACTAGGAAAATGGTCCATTAAATTGCTGGCTGATACTGCTGGAGACTCCCCAGAGATGCTCCCGAACAGCTGTACAAGAAGCAGGCGAAGAAATCTAAGAAGTAGTCTATGACTTGTTTATAGGCAGTCACCGTAAGCCTAATACTATCGTCATGCATCTCATGATTTACACATTAATATTGTATTGCGGATTATAAAAAAGTAGAGCCAATTTTGAAATTTGACTGACATATTTCTGTTGAGCACGTAACTATAGATAAGAAATGACTATTTTGGTTTCAGTGACTTGACTGTTGTAAACATTTGTTTGACTAGTGGTATTAACTTTAGATGGGACGTCACAAATGCCCAGGCTTGCGTTTTTACGTAGTGTGGTTATCCAAGCACGCCTAAATGTTAACTTTACACTATTGTAGAAGATATAACGACTTTATTTCAGAGCTTAGGGGACTCTTTGCGGGATGAAAACTTGAGACAGAGCACTGAAATGCCGTGCAGAGACTCCATCAAATATATTAGTTTGTCGACTTGGTGAGAGGGATGCGAGTCGGGTGCGAGTTATGTCCAGAGTGTTGCCGCCTGATACTCAGTTGTATTCTGCTTACTCATAACTGTTATGCCGGTCTTGATTTCATTCATTATATGAAAGATGCGTGAACTATAAATGTGAGTTTTGGCATTTCAAGTTACGTGTCTATTCAAAGAAAAGTACAATTAAAGTACTAGATGGATCGAAGCACAGGGGATGTGTAGTGTAGCCTCTTAAGAAATAAAGCCTGTACCATGATTGGGAATTATATTGCGGTGCTGCAATATTATAAATTGTGACTGGAATTCAATCCAGAAATTTTTATTAATTTCATCACATAGATTGACGTATTACCTAACGAGAGTGGCAAGCGATATCTCCGTTCTGAGTGTCCCAATAAACTACAGAATTGTGCCAGATATAGGCAAAGACCGCATTTTAAAACGTAGAACATGAAAGGCAATTTAACTGATTATTACTCTCAATTTTAATCTAAAACTAGGTCAGGATAGGAAATAGGCAAAGTGTGTGCAAAAATCATATTTTTAAACGAGGAGCTGAGTACTTACAATCAAACCTATTGATGGAAAGGCTCTAACCAAAAGTATTTGCTTTAAATTAGTTTTAGATTATTTCATGAAATGTTGGAATGAAACTCAACAGATGCTGGAATTCAGGTGGTCTACTTTTCCCTCTTGTTCCCTATATAATAAATTATATTTTTCGAAAGGGACAATGCAAATTAAAAGAGAAAGCAGATATCCTAGAAACTCTCATGTAGCCCAGTGTATTTACTAAAACGAATAGAGTCTTCCCATCTACAAGCAACTCGCTCAGTCTACAACGAACTACCAATATACTTTCCAAATCTTGGTCGAATGCACTTTTACCTGTTCTGTACAATTTTTAACTAATAAATTCGCTCAACATTTATTTTTAATTGTTGATATATTCTGCTACGAAAGACTTGGTCAACAATGACTGGTTGTTTATTACGTACAAATGCCTGAAATTCTACCAATTCTTTTTAAAATAACAGTTAGTAATACCATCAATAGAAAATAAGTCGTTCTAGCCTTCTTTGAGACCTTTGTAATTACATTTGCAAGCGTTAAAAGTAGAAAATTGTGACAGCCCTCCTCTCGACCTGCCATCGGGCTGGGAAGCGCGACCGAGCAACGATCCTGCTGGCTCCAACACGAAACACCTTATTCCATGCCAATACGCAACAATGCAAGAATGCCCAAAATCACCATAATGCCCAAAATCCTTCGAGAATTTTCGAAAAACCGTAGGTTCGAGTTAAATTTGTCCACTGTTTTTGTAAGGCACAGCGAGCCGTAATAAACTTTTCAGTGGACTCTGTCAACGTGTAGAGGGGCCGCGGTATTTCATGCTTGTTTTCAAGACTGCTTGGCTTAATGACATATTGATTGCAAGCAATGTCAGCAAATAAACTAGTTTAAAGCCAGCCACGCTACCAGAAATATAGGGACGCCGGCCGATTACAATGGAAAATGATTACCATAGCTTTAATTGCTGTTTTTTGCTTCGTTAGCTTGAAGTAGACTCGATCGAGTCTGCTGAGGCCATAATTGGACCATGGTTGCCCTAAAAATGCAAATGCTTAGCTGTAAAGTATATATTTTGGAGTTTCCACGATACGAGAACTACACTAATACTTAATTAATTTGTCTCATAAAAATTGCGGAAAACTCAAGTCTTGCATCGCGACGCTCATCCATTTGTCCGAAAACGTCCGGTAACACTGGAGAGTCCGGCCAACAATCGGTTGAGGACTCGAACCATTGACCCGGGCGACAAAGTTGCCGAGCTGGTTTGGTCTAGCGGTTAAGGTACTCGCCCCGACCAAGGTCTGACTGAGGTCGTGGGCTCGAGCTCCGTGGCACATGTGAAGCGCCTGAATAGAGATTAAGTTCTCTTGGGGCGCTATATAAATGAATTATTTTATTTTATTTAATTTAAAGTGCTCGGGGGTTTACTTGGAATACGTGATATCAAGTGTTATTCTAAAAGCAGCGTGAGCTAAGCTCTGATAGCACCACGCTCCTAGGCTTCTTGTTCAGTCTTTTTCTGCCTTAGAGTTGTTCATGTGCTACGTTTCCGTTCGGCTTCTTCAATGCGACCCTGATTGGCTTTCTCGGCAATATTTTTTTAATTCTGCTTGATGAGAATTATTCGCTACTGTTGGCAATAGAGTGTTCCATTATTTCGGCTAGCTTTTCCCTCTCTCTCTCTCTCTCTCTCTCTCTCTCTCTCTCTCTCTCTCTCTCTCTCTCTCTCTCTCTCTCTCTCTCTCTCTCTCTCTCTCTCTCTCTCTCTCTGTCTCTCTGTCTCTCTGTCTCTTTTTCTTTTACTGCAGTGGTAAAACTCGCTGGGTCTACTAAGTGCAAGCTTGAGAAACCACACAAAAGATCAGGACTGACAGTCCATCGACAGGCATGCAAAGATTACTGTGCGTCATACCACTCGATCCTACCAAAGGCCAAATCTAGCTACTACACAAATATTGCTGAGTCACAGAAGCACAATTATAAAATGCTGACTTCTACCATCAGCCATCTCCTTAACCGCCGCTCCTATGTTAGCTACTGACTTATAAATCATGGTGGTGAGCCAGCCGCTCGCTTCTCTAGGCCCTTTGTCAGAAAGATCGAGAAGAACCGAGATTCATCCCCAAAGTAGAACCATCCAGTATGGACTCGTGGCCCTCAATAAGATAAACACAATGCTCATGTCCTTCAATTCTATGCAATTCAATTATATCTCAAAATCTACATTTAAAGAGGCGACTAGCAATGTGATGTATCTCCGTCTTTAACTCCACAAAGCCATAAAGACTATGTGGGTTCTATTCAGGAGAGTTTTTTTAGCCTACTCACAGCTTAAGCGGCTTTTGGTAAGCATTCGGCAGCCAAAAAACGTCATTCACGCAGCAAAGAGAAAGTGAGAAGGTTGACCTTATCCTGAAATTCATCTCCAAGTCATGGAATAATACTAATCCTCTGGACCCTATTCCCACTTTCCTACTTCTAAGATGCTTAGATCTGCTGCTGCTGCCATGAATAAAAACATAAACATAATAAGCATGTCCGTAGCCTTATTTCATGTCTTTGCACCTATCAAAAAGGCTGTTGTTAGGCCACTATTTGGGAAAGCAACACTAGAATAGAGAACTTCAGTAGCCACCGCCCAGTCTACCATCTACCGTTCCTATCAAAGACACTGGAAAGAGCCGTGGAAGACCAGCTGAACTCCTACATTAAAGCCTCAAACCTGTCAAGTTAGTTCCAGTCTGGATTTAGAGCATATTACTCCATTGCTTAAGGGGTATTCATAAGGTGTATTCCCTTTTCAGGATTTCGGAGTTGATGTAAAGTATCTCTGCTTGTTTTGTTTGATCTTTCGGAATCGTTTGATGCAGTTGATCTCAAAGTCCTCGCCGAGCACCTCTCGTCTTGCCTGGGCATCACTGGCAGAGCACTGCAACGGCTCAGACTCCACCTCAGTTGGAGACTCCAGAGTATTGATGTGAACGAATAAACATCCTCCGAATAACGCTGAAGTACGGGAGTACCTCGGGATTCTGGGCTCGGTCCGCTGCTTTCGCAGTCTACCCTCACTCTTGCCGATTTGATCACTGAGCACAATCTAGGCTTTAACTAACCTGATGATCCTAGTGATGATCTAGCCGATCGCTTCTCTCGATTCTTTGTGCAGAAGATAGACAAGATCAGGGAATCCATCCCTGCGATGACAACCTCCCCACTAGAATGCTGTTCCTCGGTTCCTGGCTGCACCTCAATGTCTGCATTTAAGCAGGTCACTAGTGATCTAGTCCTAAAGTTCGTATCTCAATCAAAGAAGACAACAAGTCCTCTGGACCCTATTCCCACTGTCCTGCTCCTATGTTGCAATGATCTACTGCTGCCATGCATAACTAACATAATTAATATGTCATTAGCCTCAGGTCATGTCCCAGCACCTTTCAAAAAAGCTGTAGTCAGGCCACTTCTCAAGAAAGCTACACTTGACCAAGAGAACTTGAGCAACTACCGCCCAGTTTCCCTTCTACCATTCCTATCAAAGACACTCGAACGGGTCGTGGCGGACCAGCTGAACTCGTATACCAAAACATCACACCTTGCTAGTAAGTTCCAGTCTGGCTTTAGAGCTAATCACTCCACAGAGTCAGCATTGCTTCGGGTATACAACGACCTTCTTAGGAATGCAGACATGGGTAGCAAATGTAAAGCGCCTAGAAAGAGATTAAGTTCTCTGAGGGCGCTTTATCAAGTGCAATATTATTATTATTATTATTATTATTATTATTATTATTATAGAGTGTCTCTGCTTGTTTTGCTTGATCTTTCGGCAGCTTTTGATACCATCGATCACAAAGTTCTTCTAGAGCACCTCTCATCTCGCCTGGGCATCACTGGCACTGCTCTGCAGTGGTTCAGGTCCTATCTCAGTGGGAGACTCCAGAGTATTGACGTGAATAGACAAAGATCATCTGAAGTACCTCTGAAATATGGAGTACCTCAGGGCTCAGTGCTAGGTCCGGTTCTTTTCACGGTTTATACTCTGCCTCTTGCTGATGTGTTTGCCAAGCACAATCTAGGCTTTCACTTCTATGCGGATGACACTCAGTTGTACCTTTGCTTTGATCCCTCCCAGCCTTCGAGCACCTCAAATTCTTTCAACTCACTAGCAGCGTGCATTGATGACATCCGCACATGGATGGCAGCAAATTTTCTAAAACTAAACTTTGACAAAACTAACTTACTATTTATGGACAAACCCAGTGTGATTCAGAGATTGGAAAGGCTGACTCTCAAAATTGGCTCTGCCAGCATATCTCCAGTTGAATCAGCTCGAAATCTAGGTGTCATATTCCAAAGCGACCTCTCGTTAGCCGACCATATCAGCTCCACAGTCAAATCCACCTATTTTCAGCTTCATAACATTGCTAAAATTCGGGCTTGTTTAGATAAAGATACCACATCTAAGTTGGTCCATGCATTCGTGACATCCCGTCTCGACTTCTGCAACTGCTTACTGGCCTACCAGCATGTGCGATCAGGCGATTGCAGCTGGTGCAAAACTCGGCAGCAAGACTTGTCTGTCGTGAGCGTCGCGGTTGCCACATTACTCCACTTCTCGCCGACCTGCACTGGCTACCAGTCAAGCAACGGATTGACTTCAAGGTTTTGTCGCTCACTTTTAGGTCCCTACATTCTATAGCTCCAGCCTATCTTTCAGATATACTACCCCATCAAGCCAAGCATCGTACCACCGCTTTTCGGAATCCAACAGTCTACAAATACCTCGTACAAACCTTAAATCCATTGGAGACCGTGCATTTAGTTCATATGCTCCCAAAGCCTGGAACTCCTTCCCGACCTGCGGCAGAACATCCCCTGACCTGACCACATTTAAAAGGAACTTAAAAACACACCTATTTAGGACAGCATTTAGTGGGTCCCTGTGATTCGTCGTTGATGTGCTTATGCGTGCTGACACTGTGCATGCTGCCACTAACCACATTTGCATGCTGACCCTGTGCATTTCACCCCTAACCATATTATTCATTTTGTTTGTTTTTCAAGCATGATTTTACTTACCATTCAATTGCATTTCACTTTACAGCAAATGTAAAGCGCCTAGAGAGAGGGATTAAGTTCTCTGAGGGCGCTTTATCAAGTGAATTATTAATATTATTATTCTTATTACTTCTACGTAGATGACACTCGCTGCTGCCTGTGCTTTGATCTATCGCAGCTGCATCCTGCATGTCGGATTTTCGCCCACCCACCCATGATCATGCTGCATGATCTCCTTACATCCATACATGCATGGCAGAGTTAAAGGACAACAAAATCAGATTGCTAGTTATTGGAAAACCAAGAGTGACACGGAAAATTGAAATACTATCGCTCAAAATCGGCTCAATCAGGAAATTCCCTGTTGCATCCTCACTTAGTCTAGGTAGCCTGTTCCAAAGTGACATTTCGCAAGATGATCACATCGGCTCCACTTTCAAGTCCGCCTACTTTAAGCTACGTAGCATTACTAAAATTCTGGCGTGTGTAGACGGGGATACTGTATCTAAATTGTCTCATGCATATGTACCATCCTGTCTTGACTTCTGCCACTCACTACTTGCTGGTCTATCGGCTTGTGCAATCAGGCGCTACAATTGGTGCAAAACTCGGCAGCTAGGCTTGCCTGTCAAGAGCGTCACAGCTGCGATATCACACCAATTTTCGCCGACCGGCACTGCCTTCCAGTCAAGCAGCGAATCGACTTCAAGTGTCTGCCACTTACTTTTAATTCTCTTCATTCCCTTGCTCCAGCCTTTAATCAGGTCAACTCCCCCACTAGGTCAAGCATCGCACCGCCCGCTTTTCTGACTCAAGTTGTTAAACTATGTCTCCCACTAGCCTCAAATCTTTTGGAGACCATGCCTTTATTTTGGATGCTCCCACAGCCTGAAACTTTCTCCTGACCGATGACATATCATCCCCTAACTTGACGACATTTAAAAAAGAGCTTTAAATACATCTTTTAAGTTATTACAATGATTTATTCTTTGTGTGCTTATTGTGTGCTCACACTGTGCCTGCTGCTACTAATCATATCTACATGTTGACCCTGGGCATATCACATCTAGCAATGTCATGCTTAACGACATTTCGAATGCTACCATTAATCATTTGGCCGTGCTTGTGTTACAGAATTTACAACGTGCCTAAAAAGAGATTGAGTTCCCTGTAGGCGCAATAAAAATGCATTATTATTGTTTTTCCGATCCATTGGTGTGAAAGACTCTCCCGTTCACAATGGTAGACGGAGTCTACATGTTTTATGTAAATTAATCAAAATTTCTTTCCTTTGCATTATAGTGCAATGCATATACCTTGTACTCAATTCCGTAATTAATTGAGACGTTGAAATTTGTTTAAGAATGGTCACACGATGTGAAATGAAGGACGAAATGGATTTGCTCTAAAATTGCCAAGAGGGCCGCAAAGTGCGAGCTGCTTGCATGCTATATGTGCTTGCAGTTGTATAAAGATTCTACAGCTAGACTTGTCCGTGGTGAGTTGCACAGTTGCCACATTATACTAATCCTCATTGACCTGCACTGGCTCCGTATCAACCACTGTGATGGAGTTGGAAGGCTCTGTCATTCACTCGTTGGTCCCTTCATGCTCTTGCCTACCCGAATGAACTAGTCCACAATTAGGCTTCGCAATGAGTCGTATCGTCTTCTGATTTAATTCGTTTAGCTTTGCCTCTAGAGAATCATAAATACGTTCGAAATCTTAACTTTAGTTCATATACTCCTAAAGCCTAAAATGGACTTCTATCTTACATCGCGACTTTCTCTGAATTGAAGACATTTAAAAAGAAGCTCAAACGTACTTGCTCATCGCTGCGTTTTTGGGTCAGCATGCATCGTCCTTTGCGTGCTTATGCGTTGTGACACTGTGCATGTCCTAAGCGACCAACTTAATTTCTTCTTTTACAGAAATTGTAAAGCTACTATAAAGAGATTTAGTTTTTTCATCGGGTGCTATGCAAATGTCTTACGATAGTGCTATTATTATTAGCGTGTTTTCGCGTGGTAGATGTTGGGTATGCACGAACCAACGACGGGCACTGCTGCAGCGATCGCAGCCCTCACCACATCTTAGCCAAAATCTCTCTTACTTGTACTGCTATTGCCTGGCTCATCGAAGCAAAACCCAAATGCTGAGCTCGTTTGTATTAGCGAACGAACCATTTGGTTCGGCTTAACATAGCGGAGGTTTCCGACAGGCTATACGACAGTATTGCGTTAACGTATTTTGCATTTAATTGCATTAAAGTAAAGCCAGTGTGAGAAAAACAGGCCTAGATTTACAAGTATCTATTCGGAACTTGTAGCCGAAAAGCCAAGCGATTGGAGGCAGGCAGCGTACATTCGGTGTCTAAGTGCTCCTAGTGTCAAAATCGCGCTCGGTGGCCAGTCGTTTGGAGGGTTAATAATACTATTAACAATACATTGGGATACCGCCCTCAGAGAAATTAATCTCTCTGTCTCTCTCGGTCTCTCTGTCTCTCTGTCTTTCTGTCTCTGTCTCTCTGTCTCTCTCTCTCTCTGTCTCTCTCTCTCTCTCTGTCTCTCTCTCTGTCTCTCTCTCTCTGTCTCTCTCTGTCTCTCTCTCTCTCTCTCTCTCTCTCTCTCTCTCTCTCTCTCTCTCTCTCTCTCTCTCTCTCTCTCTCTCTCTCTCTCTCTCTCTTTAGGGTAAACTATTGCACGCAAAACCAAAGCAGGCTGGCATGGGTGGGAAAACACAAGCATACTGCGATAAGGTCATGCTTGCGAGCACGATCTGGGTGCACCAGCATGAAAACTGCTGGTGGTTGCGTTCTTCCACGTGCATCGTTCGGCCTTCCCGCCAGAGAGCTTAAATAGCAAAGTTACCACCTCCACCTCGCGTTACTCCCGGAAGTGCTTAGGTCAAGCCAGCATAAGGTCGCCGTAAGGGTCGCTGTCCAGGAGTCACGCATATGGTCTCCGGCTGTCAAGCCATGCTAGACACCAGCGGCTGCTTGTTTGCTGTGGCCCCGCGTTGTGTGCGCCTGCTGCTTCTGCAGCTGTAATTATCGCAGCGCTCGGTCACTAACGTATGCCTCACCTGCGGCCAGTAGTTAGCCATTGACGCTGCGCTGCACCAGGCCACTAATGTACGTCACATGTATCGACGCCCGCTGCGATTCATCAAGTTCTCATATATGTACGCGTCGAGAAAAATAAAGCGAGTCTCATCTGCCGCTCAGGTCCTCGCTTGCGTCTCGGTGAGACTCCACTACAGCTGCCGCCGCCGCCGCCGCCGCCGCCGCCGCCGGAGCAACTGTACTACGACACCGGCCAGGCGAACGATGGCTAGGCCAAATTTTAGTAAAGTATATTAGTTTTAATGCCACAACGAAGTTACACCACAGCGATAACCTCTTATAAATTGACTGGTCAGCATCAGCAACCATCTTGAAAACTTGAGAAAGCAATTCTTCTAGATGGTACGACCCGTCTGAGTTCTCAGCCTTCTATTCACCCCCGCGATAATTCAGATCCGAAGATTGACTAGACCACTCCTGAGCATGATAACCTTAAAACAAGTTCAGCAGTATTTCGGAAAAATATTGCAATCCATGTCGCCCCGTGTGTCTCTGGCACAGCCGCCATGTGTGTTGAAGTTGTGCGAAGGCAGCCTTGCAAGCAGCACGCGGCGATGCTGCGTGACGTATGGCAGGCTGACGAGGTGGCAGCCAACCTAGCTGCTACCGATCTGTTACACGGGCATCAGGTATGTGTGCGGCAAGAAATGGCAGAGAGAGAGAGAGAGTGAGAGGGCAGGAAAGCTTTAGAGCAGTACTCCTCGATGCGTCAGGTCGAGACGTTCCGCCCTGAATGAACCTGAGCGCAATGCTGTCGCCAGCTGCTCACTCGATGCGACCGCGTCGTGGGCTCGAGTCTTGCTCAGGAGACACATAGCTGTGGGCTGCTTTATAAGCTGTATAAGCTGTATGGTAGCCGCCTCTACGGCTTTTCTACAGCTAAACCGCTGTAATTCTGAGGAGGCTAAATCAAATGACTGCGCTTTTTATTATACTTTACTGTGACAGGTGGAATTAATTACGCAATTTGTTTTAGAAAATATCAAATAGGTTAGTCGTATATCTAGCACAAATTGCTCTATTCAAATACATTTATATATGAATATTATACTTTTCTAGGAATCGCCTATGTATGTCCGCAAAAGCTCAGAATTTCCAAAGTCGCACGTTTGCCACGAGCTTAGCTTTTAGTGCATCCTGCAGGTAGAAAATTTTAACTTTGTTTGAGCAGTAGTCGCATATCAGGAAGAAAAATTGGTAGCCATTAGTAAAACCATGAGAGATACTGTTCACTCAAATGGTGCTGGAATTTTCTGGCACTGTGTATTTTGAATTATCAGGAATACAATCATTAACACGAACGTGGAGCAGATATTGCATAGCCTCAGTTGAGCAACTCAGGACTAGAATATAGGGGATTGCATCGGCACGTTCTGTTAGCATCCAGTCGGACAGTTGACGTTGCTTGCTCTGTCACATGTACAAACGGCAGGATTTAAGTTGAAGAGGAGATCGTTCGGGCAAAGTTGTTTAGTTGGATCTATGCCTGCAGCTGACTGAACGAAGCTGGTACAGTTGTTCGCAGCATGATATATGTTTCCGTTTTGCACGCAGGAGCAAACATCTAAAAAATATGAAAACTGTACGCATAATAATAATACATTTCATCCAGCGTCCTTGGAGAATTCAATCTTTGTGTAGGCAATTTAGATTGGGTACAAAAGAAGCCCAATCGAGTGTTTAGTGGTAGCATGCTCGATAAACAACACAACTGATACGGTTAGGGGTGACATGTGCAGAGTCAGCATGCAAGTATGGTTAGTGGCAGCATGCAGTGTCAGCGTGCATAAGCGTATAAGGGTAAAATCACAGGGCCCCCTAACTGCTGTCACAAATAGATGCGTTTTAGCTTCTTTTTAAATGCTGTCCAGTCAGGACATGTCGCGACACAAGTCGGAAGTGAGTTCCAGGATTTGGGAGCATACGGACTAAAAACAGTCTCCAAATGACTTGAGCTGCGTATGAAGTATAAGTTCTTAATATAAAGTATAAGTATATTTATAAGTATAAAAAGTGAGTATAAGTTAAATTCCTAATTACTAATGAATCATCGATCGGCCCCCAAACTAAACCACCTACTCTGGATCAGATCATTCAGCTGCGATTCTGACCGATCTGAAATCCAATCATGATATATCGCTCCATCTACTCCAGCCTGGACGTCTCTCCTACTGACTTTACGACGTTACCTTTCTCGACGAATTCGAAGCGAAACTAAAAACTCACATGCTTCTAATTTTGCACGCTCAGTCCACACGAATCTTCCTTTGTGTGCTTATCACTGGTTCAATTTCGCATGATGGCATCACTAGTTGGTGGCAGTGCTTAATTTCTAGCCTAAATAAAGAGCATAGAAAGTTGCATAGGGTCCACATAAAAGCGGCGTCATCATCAAAATTACTAATAAGCCTATAAGCCTCACCGTGGCCAGTTCACAATGCTTGCCACTTACTTGGGATTCCGAGAGTCCGTTTGCATTTACCGTCAACGGTGCCCAAGTAGGGGATTATTTCAATCGCCAGCAGGAGGCAGATGCAAGCTGATATCTTCATATTTTTCTGAACTTGTAGAGCTTGTGGCGGTCGCTAGCTCATCTGGGCCTATGCCATGCTCTAGGTTTTCACTGAATATAAAGTCCAAAACTTGGAATGCAAAAACTAATGCCGGCAGGTGTTTTGCGTACGCACGAAAAGCTGACACTCTTAAGCTTTTCGGAGGCCCGTCAATCACCTTTATTGGAATTCCACTCGTCAGCCCAAGCATGTCTGCACATAACAAGGCTCCCAGCAAGTCGCGTAGAGCTTATTTCCACTCTGCTTGGATAATCTGCCACTTTAAATATACCACCAGCTAAAAAGTTGCCAAAGCTAAAATTGCAACTGCTTCGTCTGCAGACAGAGTCAGGAACGAAGACGTGCAGCGATGCTACGGAGCTGGTTACATATCAGATGGATTGCCTGAGTGTTAGGTAATAGGCCAGCTATGGTATAAACAGAGTATCACATGCTCGCTACCAAGCAAACGCGAGAAACAATCAGAGAACGGTGGATTCAGTGAAAATTAATTAGGAATATACGATCCCTATTTAAGCCCTTTCATAATTTCAGGAACCAGAACTCTGTGCATTGTTACTCCTGAACTTGATGTGAGCGAGGATGGAAAGTTATCACTCGTTTAGGTATTCGAGTATTTAAAAGTGCAACCAATGTATATTTTGCATTATGCTGGGGACAGCTATGAAGCTTTTTTTGCAATGGTACATTGCTAAGTAATTAAAAACTTCAGCTATTCAAGAAACTACATAAGACAGGCTGGTTTTTTTAGCTAGACCAAATCTTTAGGCTTATATATCGTTCTTGGTGGAATTATTTGAACTACATAAATAAGCACACGTTTATGTTTATTTAATTGAAACAGATGCTGTGTATATTTTTAGGAAAATATACATTGGATTAACTTGTCTCAGGACTTGACTTATAGCGTATGCCGGTGGAGAACGTCACGGCTAACGATTGTGTAAAAGGTTGACTTGCAATGCAATGTTACGTATCTCCAAAGGGAGACAGCAGCTACGGATGGCTGGAAAGACTTTGCCATGGTCGACAGCAGGAGATTAGTTGTCGTTTCGTAAGAATTATGGAAGAAGCGAGTTCCACAGTCTATGACAATCAGAGCAATTGTCGTTTCGTAAGAATCATGGAATTGAGTTCCACGGTCTGTGACAATTAGAGCAAAAGCTTCTGTCGCCAACGCTTTCTAAGAGGAGGAATGGAACAGCTAATTTATTGTCCATACGGGACCTGAGGGCACGAGGAGGCTGAAACTAGTGCAGCAATTAAGCTAAGTATGAAGGAGCCAAGCCGTTGCGGACCTTGTGGGTCAGCATACGAACTTCGCTCTGTATCCGTTAATCAACTGGCAGCCATTCTTGCTCTTTTAGCAAAGGAGACACATTACTAATTAAGGATTTACAAACTAGCCTTGCAGCCATATTCATAGCGAGCTGGAGTGGTCTAGTGGCTTTTTTCGGCAGCCCAGCCGAAAGGTAGTTACAATAATCTAGTCGAGACAGAAATGAGGAGCTTTTTTTGCAAGCCACAGTAGAAGACGGTTCCTAATCTTGTATAGGGATCAGACGTGATGGCTAGCTGTGGAAGCAGTCTTCTAAACAAAACTTTCCAAATGTATGCAGCTGTCGAAAACGACGTCTAAATCCCAAGCACAATGTGACGGTTGCACAACAGCATCACCTATTAGAAGAGCAAAGCCTTCTAGTCTCGTCACACACTTAGTTGTTCTTTGAGCAGCAGTTCAGTTTTATCGTCGTTTAGTTGTATGACATTTTCCGACATTTAGGATCGAATGTCTACAAACAAACATTTAGTGTATCAGTCGCTGCTGCAGATTCCGACGGTTTGAATGACAAATACAGCTGAGTATCGTCAGCACTAAAGTGATAGCCTATTCCATGGGTCTGAATCACCTTCCCCAGAGGTTGGGTATAAACGGAGAACGGAAAAAGACCGAAGATGGACTCTTGAGGGATCTGTCTGCATGAGAAAATTCCATGTACCTCTCACTAACTCTAGCTGCATTGGGCGAAGTAGGCACAGCTACTTAATCCTATTGATAACCGTGAGTTTTACTACCTTAATCCTTGCTTATTCATGCCTTTTTTTGAAAGATGGGCCTAAGCCAAGGCTGGTCGGCGTGATTGGCAATATTTCGACACTATCTAGGTATGGCTCTTTTGGCACAGTTCCATTTCTAGTATTCACGCATGAATGATCGGCTTGAAGTAGGGAACTCGGAGCCTCACTGTGGTTTTAGTTAAAGCAATCGTCATGTTTGCATGACGTAATGTAATGTATCTCCGTCAGTAACTCCACAAAGTCATAAATACCATGTGGGTGTTACGCAGGAGAGTTTTGTATAGCACACTCACAGCCTCGGCGGCTTTCGGTACCCATTCGGTAGCCAACAGACTTCGTCTCACGCAACAAAGAGAGAGTGGGAAGCATAGCAGAGTCAGGAGAGCAGTTGAGGTAGTGAGTAGCATAGAAGTAGCAGTTCAGGACCGCTGAAAAAGATGTGCCATAGTCGGAAGTTGGAGAGTAGATTTCGTTGCGTAAGAATTGTGGAAGCGAGTTCCACAGTCTAGGACCTGCAGAGCTAAAGCTTCTGTCGCCAACTGTCTTTAAGCGGAGGAATGGGACAGCTAATTTATTGTCCACACAGGACCTGAGGGCACGAACAGGCTGAAACTGATGTAGCAGTTCAGCTAGGTACGAAGGAGCCAAGCCGTGGCGGGCCTTGTGGGTCAGCGTAAGAACTTTGCTCTGTATCCTTTGCTCAACCGGCAACCATCCTAGCTCTTTCAGCAAAGGTGACACGTGCTCAAACCGCTGGGACTTGAAGACCAGCCTTGCAGCCATATTCATAGTTCGCTGTAGTGGCATAATAGCTTTCTTTGGTAGCCCAGCCAAAAGGGAATTACAATAATCAAGCCGAGATAGAACTAAAGAGCTAGTTAAATTTTGTACAACCCACTGTGGGAGACAGCTTCTAATCTTGGATAGGGATCAGATGTGATGGCTAGCTGTAGAGGCAGTCTTCTGAATGAAGCTTTTGAAATTGAGGCAGCTGTCGAAAACGACACCTAGGTTACGAGCACGTGGTGAAGGTCGCCCAATAGCATCACCTATTAGAACAGCAAAGCCTTTTAATCCAGCCACACGCTTAGGGTGTCCTATGAGAAGCAGTTCGGTTTTATCGTCATTTAATTTCAGGAGGTTTTCGGACATCCAGGATCGAGTATTGGCAAGGCAAGCATTCAGTTTCTCAGTTGCTGCAGCAGATTCCGACGGTTTAAATGATAAATACAACTGAGTATCGTCAGCATAGAAGTGATATCCTATTCCATGGGCCTTAATCACTTTTCCCAGAGGTTGCGTATAAATAGAGAACAGCAAGGGACCAAGTACAGACCCTTCAGGGACTCCACAGGTGACCCTTCTCATGTCTGAGACCTGACCCCCACACGACACGGATTGAACATGATCAGACAGGTACGATTTAAATCACGCCAGTGCTTCGTCTGCCAGACCGATCGTTGTTCTCAATCGTTCAAGCAGAACTTCGTGACCAGTGGTGTCGAAGGCAGCAGACAGATCTAGCAGAGCTAAGGCAGTGACATTCCCGTCGTCGTTGCCACGTAGAATGCCATTGTTAACACGGAGGAGAGCAGTTTCAGTACAGTGCTGCCTCTTGAAACCTGATTGAAATGTTTCTGACATTCCATAATTTTCAATATGTTCAACTAGCTGCTTAGCAACAATTTGTTCAAGAATCTTTGATAAGAACGGAAGAAGGGAAACTGGACGATAGTTTGCTAGGACCTCTGTGTCTAATCCAGGCTTTTTAAGAATAGGTCTAACGATTGCCGATTTGAAGGACTTGGGGACGACCCCTTTTCCCAAAGAAGCATAAAAAATCTTGGTTATGGCAGGGCTAAGTTAGTCTGCAAGTGAAGACCACAGAGGTGAAGGTATAGGGTCTTCAGGAGACGAGCTCTTTTTGCTAGACCTTATTAAGGCAGCCACATCAGAGGCAGAAACATCAGAGAACCTTTTAAGAAAGGTCACAGGTTGAGGAACGGCGATTGCTTTGGTCGGAGGGGGCTTAATGGAGGCACGAATGTGCACAATTTTTTCAGTAAAGAAGGCTGAAAACTTTTCGGCTGAGCCCTTAATATCTGGGTAGTCAGACCTGACAGCATTGGCCAGTAAATGGTTTACTGTCTTATAAATCTGTTTAGTGTCCGATTGGCAGGAATTTAGTTTTCTAAGGAAAAAAGAAGCCCTGGCTTTTTTAAGCTTTCGGTTGTAAACTCGAAGGAAGTCTTTAAAATTGACTAGGTCTGCATCAGACCCCGATTTCTTGAAACGACGTTCCACACTGCGCTTGACATAGCGCATCTTAAGGAGTTTTTTTGTAAATTGAAAGCAATCTCGACGACTTTGAAAACGGATAGAGCGAACGGGAGCATTCTTGTCAAGAGCACTGCTGAGTGTCATGTTCATGGCATCAGTGAGGGTATCGAGGCTGCCGGTCGAGTCTGAATGTAGATCAAGAAGACCTGCATCACAAACAGATTTCAAAAACTTGTCCATGTCAATGCTTTGTAAGTTACGTCGTTAGGCAAATTCGACGTTGCCCTGCACGTACGAGGGAGCAGGAACAGTAAACGAGACCGAACAATGATCTGAGAGGGTCAGTGGGCACACCACAAAGTCAGTGGGGAGGACATCCTTAGTGATCACAAGATCTAGAATGTGGCCACCGACGTTGGTGCTATGATTAACATTGTAACCGCCGCGCAGAAGCTCGTCCCCCGGCTCTCTACCGGTGGACTGTGTGATGCAGTGCTGAGGTGCGGTTAAAACACAGGCGGCCACAAATGGGTGCCGAAAGCAACAGTTTATTGTGGGCCTGTTTGTAGCGGTTACGCGCCGGCGAAAGCACTTTACCGGCGCACACGGACCAACGGCGTTAACTGCACGAACTCCCGAAGTCCGAGTATAATAACTACCCTACGCGTTTACGCTGCGTGTACCGGACCGACGGAGTTAACTGAGCGAACTCCCGAAGTCCGAGTATAACTAACTACCCTATGCCCGCGTCGCTACACCATCCCAAGATACGAGCGGCTAACTGAGTAGCCGGCAGAACACAACTGCGCAGTCTAAGTTGCACTTAGCTGTCCGTCGCCGTAGCTTCGTCTCTCGTGCTCTCGAAGCGTAGTCTCGCATCGACTACCGAAGCTGCCGCCCTGAGCTCTGTCAGTCCTGTCATTTATACTCTCTCTCTCTCTCTCTCTCTCTCTCTCTCTCTCTCTCTCTCTCTCTCTCTCTCTCTCTCTCTCTCTCTCTCTCTCTCTCTCTGTCTCTCTCTGTCTCTCTGTCTCTCTCTCTCTCTCTCTCTCTCTCTCTCTCTCTCTCTCTCTCTCTCTCTGTCTCTCTCTGTCTCTCTCTGTCTCTCTCGCCTCGTATCTGATCAGTCAGCGGTCCGGCGTTAAAAAAAAACACTGGCTCGAGTGGAAAAAAAAAGCATGGAGCCCCCTAATGGACTGATCCGACACTTTGGCCCGTCCGGGGTGGTGTTAATGCGATGCTGCGGTAGCTTCGCATTAGCACCACATATCTCGATATCGAGGATTAGGCCTACGCTCGCGGTCGCGGCGCAGCAAATGGCATTGGCTATCCTCCTGCCCAGCTGAAGAACGGCGGTCGTCGTCTCCTGGGTCGCCCTGCCGCCTGGGCAGAAGGCTCGGGTTCGGAGGTGTCACTCCGCCTTCAGCTATGCCATGTGTAGAGGCACTGGTATGGTGATCTGTCCGTGGAGTTGGCTTCGGCGTAACCGAATTGTCGCCGTAAGACTGTGGTGAAGCCGGGTCCACAGCTGGCGATGTCGCAATCCGAGGAGTCGGTAAGAGTGGAAGTGGGCGCACATAAGCCGGTTTACAGCGGTTGATGTGAACCGTCTGAGGCCTTACCGTCGGCTTATCGTCATCTACAACTGAAACATTGGTGTTACTTTTGCCCACTATGCGTAGTGGTCCCTGCCATAGATGCTGCAACTTCGGTGACCTGCCCTTCCTAGGTCGAGGGGTGTACACGTAGACGTGCTGCCCGATACTAAGAGCCGACTCGCTCGCCAGGCGGTCGTAATACCGTTTCTGCTTAGCTTGAGCTGCCTGGTTGCTAATTCGGGCCCGTTCCCAGGCCACTTGAAGTTTATCACGGACCGCTATCGCGTAATCGTCCACTGGGTCACAAGGATCGTCTACTGGCAAGACCAGGTCCACGGGTAGCCGTGCCTCCCTCCCATGCTCCATGAAGAAAGGCGTGCATCGAACCGAATCGTGATAGCTCGTGCGGTGAGCAAAAAGTACGTAGGGCACATACGTATCCCAGTCGCGCTGGTCCGTTCTCACGTACATAGAGAGCATCTCTACCAGCGTACGATTAAAACGCTCAACCAGACCGTCTGTTTGAGGATGGTACGGGGATGTATGCAGCCGTTCAACGGAGAGTAGGCGGCACACGCGTTCCATCATCCGAGAAAAGAAATTAGCACCGCGATCTGAGAGGATTTGCTCGGGTACGCCATGCCGGCATACAATCTCCTCAACGAACACACGTGCACATGTGGCGGCCGTTTGGTCGGGAATTGCGCGAACCTCTGGCCACTTGGTGAAACAGTCGGTCATCACTAACAGATATCGGTTCCCTGCGTTAGAGACAGGCATCTGCACGATGTCCATGGCGACTCTCTGCCTTGGTCGTTCTACGGGGATGCTTTGGAGGGGCACCCGAGCCCTTTCCTTTGGAGGCTTCCTAGTGTGGCATGAAACGCACGTCTTTACCCAGGTGGCAACGTTCTCGGTCATGCTTGGCCAGAAATACTTATCCTGAATTTTTTTAAGCGTCTTCTGACGCTCTAGATGAGCTCCGAAGAGGCCGTCGTGGCATTCTCGAAAGACGCATCCCTCAGGTGGGCCGGCAAGACGAGTTGCCTGTTTCGCCGAGCTGGATCCTTTCGGTACAGGCAGCCGTTCGGCATGATCACAAACATGTCCAGCTAAACGTTGGCATAGCGGATATGCTCAGCGGCGCAGTTGCTTCGATCATGGCCCTGTAACATGGCCAGTAAACAGTACAGCAACGGATCGCAATTTTGAGCCTCGCGGATGAAGGTCAGATCAGCCACCGCAGCCATAATAGCGTTAGCTACTTGAGGCTCCTGTTCGGTGGGAACACGCGAGAGGGCGTCGGCGTTGGAATTAGCCTTGCCGCAACGGTACCGAACCTCTATGTCGTACTCCTGCAATTCAAGACCCCACCGAGCCAAGCGGTTAGAGTCATGGTTGCCTCGCAGAACCCATACTAGCGGTTGATGGTCGGTGAGGACCACGAACTTGTATCCATACAGGTACCCGCGGAAGTGGCGTACGGCAGTCACTACCGCAAGGGCCTCTCGTTCGACAGTCGAATAGCCGCGTTCGGTATCGTTTAAACTCGGCTGTAGTAGGCGACGGGGTGCTCTTTGCCATCAACTACTTGTCCTAGCACTGCCCCTACAGCAGTCGCGCTTGCGTCAGTGCAGAGCACGAAGGGTATTGAAAAATCCGGAAATCGAAGAACCGGCTCCCTACTCAGATGGTCCCGGAGAACAACGAATGCTCGTTTGCAATCTCCAGTCCATTCAAAACACTTGGCCTTGCGGAGCAGATTAGTCAACGGTGTAGCCACTTTCGCAAAAGCAGGGATAAACTTGCGGTAGTTAGAAGCCAACCCCAGGAACTGACGCACTGTGGCGAGCGAATGTGGTCGCGGGTATGCCTCCACCTTGGCGACGTTCTCGGGGTCTGGCCGCATCCCGGCAGACGACAACCTGTGCCCAAGGTAGCGAACTTTTGGCCGTTCGAATTGGCATTTTGACGGTTTTACCTTAAGACCGTTGAAGCGTAGGCGCTCCAAGACTCTTGACAGACGCGACAAATGGTCCTCAAAGGTCCTCGAGAATATCAGAATGTCATCTAGGTAGACGAGGCATTCGGACCAGCTGAGATTGGCTAGACAATAGTCCATGGCACGCTGAAATGTGCTAGGCGCATTACATAGCCCGAAACTCATTTTCAACTTCCTATAGTCTACGCAGAACCGGTAAGTACCGTCCTTCTTCTTCGCCAGTATGACAGGGGAAGACCACGGGCCAACACTGGGCTCAGTGATTCCTCCTTCCAACATATCGTTGATCTGATGGACAATTTCATGTCACAGGGCCTGGGGGACCGGGTACGGCCTACAGTGAATAGGTGGTGCGTCGCGAGTGTCAATCCTGTGGGTGACAGAGTCCATTAGGCCCAAGTCCAGATTGTTGGCCGCGAATACATCGCGAAATGTCGACAACAATTGGGTGAGGGCTCTCTTCTGGGTTTCAGAGAGATCCGATTGGGATAGGTCGAATTGCACACTATCCGTACCGACGAATCCCACGCGTTTGGTGGGGAGTCGCCTCTCAGGAGCGTCGGCGGCAGGGGACACTGGTTCAGCGAAGCCGAGGCAGGTCCCTTTTTTCAGAAAAACCGGACGTGTTGACGTATTCAAGATTCTAACTGGCAGAAGTCCGCCCATCGGAGCTACCACGGCCCGAGCAGCTGTGAGCCCCTTACAATTAAGTCGGTCAGCATTTGCCTCGAAAAGGAGAAGACCTAGTGTAGGGGGCCCCTCCATTACGCCCTGCAGCAAGCATTGGCAACGTGGGGCAACCGTGACATCTGTCGCAAGGCACACCTGGCGCGGAGGAGGTACAGCCTCAGAGCGACCTACCAGCGGTAGCCGGTGGTCACCCACCTGTACGGCTCCGTGCCTATAGTCGTACGTGACGGGCGGTAGGGTAGCAAGAAAGTCGGTACCCAGCAGCAGCGGTTGCAGAGACTCGGTGGTGACATAGAATTGGTGCTGGCGGTAGATACTTCCCACTTGCACGCTCGCTGTCACGGCCCCGATTATAGGTAGGGAAGAACCCGTTATACTGGAGGCCCGAACAAACACCATCGATAGAGGGAGACCCAGCCTTTGGGCGAGGGAGGCCGACATCAAGGAAATATTCGCACCGGTGTCCCGTGGTCCCGTGACCAGCTCACCCTTCACATTCACCAGTGCGATGGTGTGTGGGGCGGAGGTCCCGGTGTCCACGGTTTCATGGTGCATCGGCGCCCGTGCTAGCCCCTCCTGTTGTGACGGTGCCGACCGAGCGTCCCAGAAACCGCGGCCATCACGGCCGAAACCGCTCTCTGATGCCTGGCCAGTCATGGGGTGGGTATGAACGCCAGTCGAGGGCGAAGGTATCCACCCAGCCGAAGCATAGTTAGCGTTCCCACTCGTACCGAGTGAACCGGAGGATTCCGGCCCATGAGATTGCCAGGCCGAAACGTGTGGAGGGGAACCACCTGGATTGTAGTTTACTGGCTCGGTAGGGATTCGATCAGCCGACTCGTAATGGAGCGGCCTACCACGTCCTGAATCCACCCAGCCATCCCCCTGACCCATGGCAGCCTGCACCCAGTCATCCGACCGCCGACTGTTGTGTGCGAACGGCCTACGCCCGATAGTTAGATCCGCCTGTGGGCAGTAACCAGCGGTGTGGCCTGGTTTGGAACAAACCCTGCAGAGAGGGCGGCCTTCCTTGGTATGGAAGCCGGATGAAGAATTAAAGGGTTTACTCTGCGCCGGGCGTGGCTCGTACGATTGCCTAAGGGTGGGGTCAAAGTTTTCCCTCTTTCCCTTGGCAAGCAGGTCACACAACTGGGTCATTTGCCCGGCTAATGCATCCACCTTACTCTCTATCGCGAGAAACCGGGGCCCTATCCCTTCCGGATGGGAATTGGCGGCCTTGGTCACCGGCGTGCGCGGCGGTAGCAGCCCCGCGACTAAAGAAGCGAGGGTTGGCTTCGCATCTTTTAGCGAAAGCTAGGGCCTCGTCTAGGCAGGCACAGTCTTTGGCAAAGACAGCACCGCTAATCTCGGGATGAAGGCCCCCAACAAACAAGGAGAGGACCATAGCACCACGGTCCGCCTGCGGAGTAGTAGGGTAAGCAACGGCCTTCGGAGTAGTAGGGTAAGCAACAGCGGCAGTATCTACAAGGTGCCTATAAAAGTCGTAAACACTTTGTGCAGCACCCTGGCGAAAACCGTGTAGTGCCCCGCGAGTAGCATCGCGGCGCATGCCAGAGGTGAACGTTCGCACCAGTTCGACTTTAATTTCCTCGAATGTACATCGTTGACCTGGCTCAGTGCAGAGCCGTTTATAGACCGAGAGATATACGTCGAGCGCTCGGCCGCGAAAATATACCCCCAAGCGCAATAGCTGGAGGTCCGGAGACCATCCGCAGGACCTGGAAAGCACCTCGTAATCGCTGATCCACCGTGGGAAGGAGTCCGTCAGGTCCCCCCGGAAAGGTGCCAGTTGCAGCGGTGAGGCCTCTACGCTCCCGTCAAATGCGGCTGCGGGTTACTGGCACAACGAAGATCCGGCTCGGCAATGCCGGCTCAGCCGTGCGAGGAGTCTGCTCAGTGCGCGGGCTAGCGACAGCTCGGGCGTAGTCTCCGCCTGCATTAGCCGCCGGCGCGAAAATAAGGGCGGCGTCCGGGTGCGCCTGTGGTTTTTCCAAATGGTCCGGCCGCGGATAGCTTGCCGCGCCACCGGAAGCAGGGTTGGCGGAAAAAGGCTCCGCGCAGGGTGAAGGAAAGATAGCGGTCGCAGCGTGCGAAACATGAGCAGCGTGCGGCGGAGCGTCTCCTGCCAGGCACGTCGTAACGTACGGGGCGTAACCTTCGGCGCGTCGCAAGGCGGTGGGCGCAGCGTACCCTTCCGGACGCGGTAAGAGACCGACCGCGTACTGCGATGGCGAACGAAGTATCGTGGGCGGGCCGCGTGGCGCCGCTTCCGGGGTGCAGCTCGGCGGTAAGGCTGCCGACCCGGCTGGTGTGCCGGTGCTGGGGCGGCCGACCCGTGCAGCAGCGGCCGCCGCGCGTAGCTGCGCATTCTCTTCCTCGAGCGCGCGATTACGCTCCATTAGATCGCGGCTACTCGGAGCAAAAATAGCGGGATCGTTTAGGCTGGACTGCAGGATGTCGAACGCTGGGCCGGAGGTATTCAATAGCTCCGAACCGTTAAACGAAGCCATCTCCACGTATAATCAAGAAGGTTGC